>WEIS01020991.1:9867-59619 GCA_013389965.1 Todus mexicanus | reverse complement strand
TTTTTTTTTTTTTTTGAGAAATGCTGTTTTCCTTGAAAGTGTGGCACATTAGTGAAGAGGGGGCACTCGAGCTGAAGCAGCAAACTCAGGCAGAGAGGTGAGGATCAGGATATTTGTGGTGGTGGACACCAAGGGAGGGGTGGGGGGGTGTGTGTGTATAGATCCCGGTACTTTAATCCCTCACAAGGCAGGTAACCCCCTGGGTCTTGGTACGAGCAGGTTCCCCCATTGCATCTCTTACAGCTCATTCACTGCTGCTTTATGAGACAGAAGAGTGACACGCTATTAAAATCTGTTATTCTAGATAGTTCACCTCAAAACACATTGGGGATTTGATATAATTACTGGAATATTCCCGTGCTCCCCACGGTCAGGGGCAGTGGAGATGCAACACCATATCGCACTGCCGACAGAGCCCAGCGTATAGAGGGCTTCTTGAAGCTGGAATAGAAATATCACCCAGAAATTAGTTTATTTCCAGTAATTTTTCCTAGTAATTTTCTAGTAATTAGGTCTCTTCCATGACCTGAATGGACACGGCCTGACAGTTACTGCATATCCAATAAAGTGATAAATAAATCCCTCAGTACGTAGGCGTGCCTGTATCCTAACAAGAATCCTGGGTGACTCTACCTTGGTAGAGACGAGCACTTTCTTTCTCACACAAAACATAATGGTTGACAGCAGCAGTGAGCGGCAATTAATATTTAGTGCCCTTTGGAGAAAGTTTTTCAGCTTTTTACCTGCTTATTCAGAGCTGAGGGCTCACAAGCAGCAGCACTGGACCGGTGCTGTTTGTGAGCTGGAGCCGCCCAGTGCAGCTGGGACAAAGTTTTATAGTAGCACTCAGTGTCGTCAAGAAAAGCCAGTTTCTTTTTTTCTTCTTGGGGTTTCTCCAGGAAATTTTACTAGTCCTTGCAGAAGACCATGTTGCACAAGCGAAAGGACAAAGAGATGCGAGGTGCTTCTGCATCTCCACTGCGATGCTTGCTTGAGTGGTGTTGGTTGTCGCAGGGTCGGGGTCATGCTCTCGCCCCTGTGCGCTCACCGGGGGCACAGCCCCCTTGCTGCTCTCCCCAGTGCCTGAGCATCACCAACCTGAGCACCGCTGGGCGTTTCCATGGTGATCATAGCTGGGCCGGTCTCCATGGTTACGGCGGTACCCCAGCTGTGGGATGGGGATGACTGGGAGTATGGTCCCAGCCCTTCTGGGTAAGTGGACCGGGGGGCAGCAGGGCATGGGCCAGCAGGTTGGGGACATCAGGTCATGGACAACAGCTGGAGGACAGTTTGTCACTGCTGCCAGGCCCTCAGGGTGCAGAGCATCTCCTCCGAGCTCTCTCTGAGGCCTGTGGTTTCCCTGCAGGGACAGGAACTACACTCCAGCCCCATTAATCACCTGGCTCCAAATATCTCCCTTGGTGTCAGCGCGTGCCGTGGAGCGGAGGGAACAGCGTCCCACCGCTGTGCAGGTGGGAATGTCCCTGGGAGGGCAGGGGAGCTCAGGAGCAAGACCACCCACAAGTGTCACCGACAGGTGCTTTATTTTGGTTTGCCTTCTGCAATGCGAATGTGCACCTGCTTGACCTGATCTTCACCAGACCCTGCTCGACCTGATCTTCTCCAGAGAGCCTGCTCGCAGCCACCCATGCACAGATGCTTAAAAGCTAAGCGGAACATGCTTAAGTGAGCAAATCCTGGTGGTCAGGGATGGCTTTTTATGTCAAGAAAGGCTCCAGTGGGTAAGGTCAGACATGAAAATAATATATGCACCTGATAAAGAAGTTTCGTATTTAAATTTAACATTCAGTATTGAAGGTGAACTTTGTGTTTCTTGATTATTGGGCAGCGAAAGGACCTGTGTTGGCTTCTTTTATCCCTGCATGAGTCTGGATGACCCCTGCCTGCCTCAGCATTTCTTCTTGTGTGGACACTTCCCTGCTATGCTGACCTGATACTAGCCATAAAATAACCTCCCAGTCATCAGATAAACCATGGGCTGGGAGGTTTGAGGGCAAAGACACGGGCTGGTGCTGCTTCCGAGCTATCGGTGAAGGAATGGCAATTTGTTATTTCAGATGGTCTAATCCTGGTGAGGGCGAAGAGTGACATAAGTGCAACAGTAAACAGCATTAGTGTCACCAAGGGCTCTCTGAAGTGTTGGATCGTCTTCATCTGACATGGCTGGAGGTTGGTTTTGGGTTTTTTTTGCCTTTGCTCAAAATGCTATTGATGATCCGACTTCAGTCCCTACATGACTGCTTATCTCGGTGTCTCCTGGGGTGCAGCATGCTCTGCCGTGGGGCAGGGGGAAGGCAGCAGACGGAAAGATTAACCTGGGAGTGATTCATTTGTGCTAAAATTGATCACGCCAAGTCAAAGACAAAGAAGATGATGGAAGTGCATTGAGGAGGCTGATTTCAGCCCAAGCATGGGTCCATCGAGAAGAAAGTCTGTCCCCTTTTCAGGCACTTCCAGTTAAACACCCTCGAAGCAGAGGCATCTCCTTCCTTCCTGCGCAAACTAGCCAACTCAGTTTTGAAAATGACCTCCTGCAGCTTTCCAAGCTTTTTAACTCATTTTAAATAGAATATGCTGGTATCTCCATCCTGGGCCCACCCATATCAGCTATGGAAGTGCCAACTGTGCCTCGGATTGTAGCCTCCGGGATTTCAGCACTTGATGGACTTGAACTGCACTTTAAAAGTTTCATAAAAGAGTTTAAGTGTGCACCCAGTTTGCTTTCCCTGGTGCTTGGGGGTTAGAGGAGTCTGCGGTGCTGAGCAACTTTCCGGATCAGTCCTTATGGGTGGAGTTAAAAATAATCAGATGATTCCAGAGAGAGCGAGGAGATGGGGGTTCCCTCTCGGTGCCGCTGCACCGCTTCCCCTCTCTTGAACGTGCGCGTAGAAAATAATTCAGCCCACGCTGCCCTTATCTCGCGGCATTCCGGCGGAGCAGCAGCGCCGGCCGCGCTGGGGCCTTATCGGAGGCCCGGGTGCCCCGTGGCACCTGGCTGCGGGAAGGTCAGCGCCAGGGCAGGCTGTGCTTTCAGCTTTGTTTTTCCTCCCCATCGCCCCGCGGCAGCCGTAGGGGTCGGTCTGTGGGAGCGCCGAAAGGCCTGGAGATTGTTAAGCGCCGAATTCTGTTTACTCCCTCTTTTTATACAAGCATATTTCACCGCAGAAGCGGAGGGAGGGCTCGCTCGCTCGCAAAGCGAGCATCCTCTCTGCATCCATTTTAGGACTGTGCCTCTTACGAGCAGTTCTACCAGGGGAAGGTCTGCTGCCATGGTCTGCTGGATCGAGTCGTGTTGCGCGGGGCTGCAGACAGGGCTCTGGAGCGTGGGGCCGCAGGAGCGGGTAAAATATCGCCTCGCCTTCGCCAGGGATTTTTCTTTCCCTTATGAAAACAGAGTGGCCTCTGAATGTCAGCCCAGCCTGCCTGTCAGTTCTCAGCTGCACCATGGGATAAAGCTGCTGATCCCTTTTATCCCCTTCTGGGAGTAGTATTAATAGTATATTCATTTTTGTTCCATTTATAATTCATTACTGCCCAGTTATTTGGATTTACTTGTGTTAAAAGGCATAACGAGACAAAAACTTAGCTGGTTACGAGCCCAGGGAGCGGGGGAAGGTTCTTCCCTTCCCTCAGTCTCACCTCTGGGGCTGGCAGGAGCTGCCGGCTGGGGCCAAGTTTGCAGAGCAAGCAGGGGAGAAGGGAGGTCACTTTGTCCCCAAGATTTACAGCCTCAGAGGTCACCATAGGAAGGTCACCAGACCCATAGGCAGAGCCGTGTTCCTTCTGTCCAGACTGGCCTATTTCCAGACTGATGCACCCAAATCTCACTGAATTTAACTGCAAATCCAGCTCCCGTTGGGTGTTTAAAATCCCCCCCGTACCACTGAAATATTGGTTCTAAACAGATAGGGGCATGCATTTGAGATAAAAATCTCTCTTGATTGTTTTGACTTCCCACCTCCCCCTCCCCTCCGGTGTTTTTATCCGCTCACAGCGGCGTAAGCGTTGGCTCTCCTCTGGGCATTGCAGGTTCAGGGCCAGAGGGTCTGCTCTGCCCACAACACACACTCCAGAAGAGGCCCAGATGTTCAGAGGAGGGAAAAAAAACCCCCAACAAACAACCAACAAACCAACCAACCCAACAACAGCAAAAAAAAAAAGAAAATAAAGCTGTGGTTTTTAAACCACCTTTACGCTTTCCTGCTCCTGGGGCCAGCCCCCTGCATAAGATAAAACAGCCTGGAGTCTGCTTTCTCTTACCCCCAGCTGCCCACCCTCCCTGGGGGATGTGCCGGCAGAAGGGCTCAGCCGGACACGGCAGCTCCCCAGCCGCGCTCCTCATCCTTGGCATGGGGGGGACGGTGCCCAGGGAGGGGGCTGCCGTGGGACCAGCCCCACCGGGACCGACTGCGGCCGGGGCTCACCCCACGGCCGGCTGCGTTGGGTTTTCCTGGCTGTTTGCTCCACATGGAGCAGCTGGGGCCAGCGCTGGGCTTTGCAGTCCAAGGTGCTTTTAAACGCTATTAATTTTTTTATTTTTTTTCCCTCTTTGCTGTCAGGCTGCTTTTCCAGCAAACTGTGGCTTTTGTGCTGGCTCCGGGGGCCCCTGTTTATACCAGGAGAGGATCTAGTAGATCCCTTCTGTGGCTCGGCTCAAGTAGGATCAAACTTGCTCTTGCACTTGGTGTTGGTGCCCCCATGGTACCCCCCCTTCACTATGACCCTCTCTATGTTTTTTTAAACTGGCTTAAATTATCTGCGAGTAGAGGTCTGGCAAGGTCAGCCTGGACAGTCACATCCAAAAGACGCTTTTGAGAAGTGATCTAAAATATGGGCAGGAAGTTTTATTTTGCAGATAGACCCATGCAGAGTTCTGCAGGCAGAGAGGCATAGATGGACAAATCAGTCAGCCGGAGCGTCTTTGATCCTGAAAGCTCCCAGTCTTTGAAGGATTTTTTGCGTATTAGTAAGATCCCCAGTCTCAACCATCCCTATCATCCTGCCTTGACCCAGGCACTCCCTTCCCAAAGGGCATTTGCAGATGTAGAACTAGAGTTACCGGTGGGTTCCCAAGGTGAGAAATTCCAAATTACTAAGGAGTATACTGTGGGTTACCTACCTGTAGCTGCCTTGCGTTTGATTCAGTACCCGGAGTGGCCTCTCTGAAGCTTGCAGAGCCTCTGGGGAGGAGGGTTTCATACGGTGCTGGCTGCGTGGCTCTGTAATTTCTTCGTTTTGTTTCATTTTTGCACTCCTGTGCCCCAAAGGGTAAGTGCAGTACCAAGGACTCCTCTTAGAGATGTAATGATCACTTAAGATTAGCAATAAGTATTAGAAATGTTTTCTATTTTAATTGTAGTTCAGAATTTCCAACAAAACTTTGCATGTTCTCAGATAAGGCATAAATATTGCCATTTTTGCCCTACTTGGCACTCTGGGCTGGATGCTGATCTTCACTAGTAAATTTTGGATTCCTTCCCTTGTTTTGGGGAGAGTTATCCTGGATTTGGTTGAGCATAAAGGAGATGCGAGTTTAGATGTATCCTGTAAAACTTCTTAACGCGTTCTGCGTTTATCTTATCTTCACTGTTAAGTAAGTCATGGCCTTCGCCATGAAGCGCGTCGTGGTGTAGATACACGGTTTTGTTATTAATTTGTTTTTCTCCCCAAACCATGACTTAAACTAAAGAGGAGGTAAAGCCAGGTCTGAACCCTGCACCTGCACTCCAAGTTTTGCTTTGCTTTTGTCCTTGCCATTATTTTTAATGGTACACACAGAGCGGGAGGCGCGATGGAGAAATTGTGTAGTCATGGGCACTGCTAGCAAGGGCCCTCCCTTCTGAGACACGGCACCTATTGACTTTGTCCACCTCTTTGGTGTGGCTTTAGGGTCTGCTAGATTTTTGAAAGGGGAGCAGAGACCCTCAAAGGGAGGGAGAGAGGGGGCAGGGAAGCTGCTGGCAGCCCCTCTAACAGGAGCACGGTTCGCAACCCCATTCACAGGCATTGTCTGGCATTGTTGTACCAGACACGCTCCATTCACGGCCCCTCTCTTGTCCCTTTTCAGAGAGTGCCCACTGGTCCTGCTCTGTTTGTCGGCAAGAATGAGCTGCCGGGAGGAGGAATGTTTCCCAGACGGGGGGTGAGAAGGTCAGTCTGGACCTCTGGACATTGGCGGCGCGGGCTCGCAGCCGTGGCATGTGAAAGCAGGGCCGTCCTTTGAGGGTCCGGCGGCTGTTTGTTTGGATATGTGCGGCAGAGCGCAATTCAGATCCTGAGATTAGCTGTCAGGTCATCTGCTGTGAAATCCATTATGAAAAACACCCGGAAACCGATGCTTGACTTGAAATCCTTCGTTTACTAAATTGCAGAAATTATCTTTCGAAGCTTTTGTCAGATCCTTATATACGCGTAATATATTTATCCCCTCGCACGCGCACTCACACATATATAAGATAATGTTTGCAGTAATGCCTCATGCAAAATGCTAGTTGAATAAATCTGTCACCGAAACTTCAATTCCAGATTACTACACTCCAAGATCTGCTATTATGAGTGAAAACACATCTTCAGAAAGTTCACAACAGTCTGGAGTTAGATGAGCTATTGAAATGCAATAGAAAAACCTACCCCTCACGGATTAGTCAAACAATGAATGTAGTCCTGCACGTAAACATTGTCTAACTGTATTGGCAGGGTAAATGGTTCCTGATTTACTGCTACAGGAATAGGTGGCATTTCCTCAGGCTACAAACACAAATATAAATTATCTCGAGGAAAACTACGTTTCTGATCTGTAAGTGTGGTCAAGCGATTCAAATACTGGTAACAAATCAGTCAATTATCAAATTATTAAACATTTCCAGTATTATTCTTCATCACTGGCAGCAGCAGCTTACAATTTGCCAGAAAATAAATCCTTGGTAGTTCTTGAAGTACTTGAACAAGTCGATTTTATCAGTGGGCATCCTGAAAAGCCACAACCCTGAGTCAGGGAGATCAGAGAGGAATGAAGAGGCTGGTGTTTTGGATTTCGGCGATAACCTTTCATGGCGTTTGCTGTTGTTACCTCTCGTTGTGTTTTCAAACGGCACGCTGCCTTGCACGCATTCTGGATTTGCACAGTAACAGCCATATGCACCTTTGCAGCCACTTGAATGTGGCAGCAAAACAGGAGCTCCTGAAGGAGAAAATGATAGAAGAAAGAGGGGAACAGAGTAACGCAGGTATTACTCTCTCTGTTGATGACGAGTGATTTCTGCTCCGTGTGCAAAGTATTTCCGTGTCTTCCACACGATCTTCTCAAACAGTGCCCTCAGTCCAGGGTATTTTGATGGAAATATCTGAGGTGCAAAGATGTGGAGGAAGGAAGAACTTAGATTTGTGGTAAGGTGGAAAGTTTGGATCATTTTAGCCCATTGAAATCTTCACCAGGTTGTATTTCAAATTTAATACCCTCCCAAAAGACCCTTCGTAACGAACCCAATGTGCTTATGTGCTCATGACATGACTCGGGATGCAAAGGGAGCTTTCGTTCACCCTCCCAAAAATGAGTTACTTAGACGAGGGGAGAGCTTTTGGCAGGTTTTCTTCAGTTCTCTAAAACTGCACAGGCACACATTAGTGTGTGCACACTGGGCAGGTTTTGACAGTGTGTCTTCTTAAGAGTATCAGCCTCAGCTCAAACCACCTTCAGGCCTGACCTAAAGAAACCGTCTTCAAAAAAGACCATCAAACCAGTGAGGCCATGGCTGGAGGGTGCAGCAGAAAATGCTCTTGCCAGGCACAGGATCACGGACTCAGTCCAGCCCCGGCACAAACGGATTGTGCAAGTCATGGATGAGCATGTCACCATTGTACTTTTTTATTTGCATAGAACAATTATCCCGTGGACAGTAGCTTCGGAGTTGTCTAGACAACATGCTTTCGATGGTATCGCTGACCTCAGACACACTGGGCTAGCTCTAAATTAGCAATGAGCAGGGCTGGAGGGATGTATTATGGTAGTTATAAACCATAAGAAGGTATTTAAATAGATAGATAAGACACATGCAAATCTTTTCATTGCCATGACAACCATCTTGATATAGGTTTTCCATATGTAGCAAGAAGGGCAGAGCAAAAGGCACTGGAAAAATAGCAAGAACCTGTAATGATAATGAACCCTGACAGTGTATTAGTCTAGATTTTGGTCACTTATTAACTCTTAATAGAATACAAACTTCTATAGTAATACAGTGTTCAGTGGGTCAGGGAGCAATTACTTCTAAATCTTTGCTATAAGGATCTCTGCTATATGGCTATACCTAATGTACCAATTCTTCACAAATTGATCTGACTGATTAAAAAACACTTTGCTATTAGATGTAAATTGCTTAGCTGCTCGAAAGTGCTTTGCGGGGACGGGTTGCACAAAGCATGAAAATATGTCATTTATGGACATCTCTATATATTCCTCCTGGTTTTATTGGCCGGGTGAGGAATCTCGTAAATCTGAATTCACAGGTGATTGTCACGTAATAGCTGGGACCGCCAGTTTCAAAAGGGAAACTCAGTACAACCCCCCAGTACTGGTGTCACCCTTCCACTCGTTACCCGTCTGAGCAGACCAGAACCGCGTATTTGATCTTTTTTGTTCTTCCTTCTCACAGTTCTTCATTTCTTCTAATTGTAAAACCAGTAATTTGAAGGCCGGCTCGTGCCTCCTGTGGCCAGTGAGGGTCCCCTTAGCAATGTCTTTCTCAGATAGATGCACAGGATGAAAGCAGCTGCCAGAGTTCAAACCTGGAGGCATCTCCGTGCTTGTCTCCAAGAATTCTCCGTGCTTGTTCCCACTCAGTCTGGAGGTGCTGGGGTGTGGGTAGCCCAAGTGGGAAGAACACAGACACGCTATCCCACTTCAAACAGTCTTCTGTGCAGATCAGATGCACCGGTAGTGACTGAAGTCTTTGGAAATTAGTTGTGGTTAATCTTGCAGGGCTTTCTTTGCCCTGATGGTGGTGAAGGTGCAGTTGTAGGTACCAAGCCTGTTTCAAACTAATTCCTTATTACCGCTGCTTGCCACACCTGTAATGGACGGTTTTGTTTGGGTGTGTAAGGCTGTTTTGAGGCTCCAAACTGCGCTTTCTGTGCCCTTCTTGTCAGAACACTTCCTAAAATGCTCCCCTTTTACTTACGCTTTTCAGGTGATAACTTTGGCCAGCATCATCAGGCTTTTATTGTGCAGCACCCCGCAGCAGTCACGCCAGACCTTCAAACTCCTTTTGGGCAGCAATTCCTCTAGCCCTTGAAGATGGTGAGGCAGGTAGGGTGCTACGACAACTGCTCGTCATTTAAACCGCAGCCCTCTTACGAGAGCTTTGTGTTACCTCTCTGTCCGACTTGTAAGGTAGGTGGGAAGCAATTTGGGCGTCCTCCTGCGACGTGCAGCGCCGAACACAGCAGCTCCAACCAAAACCCTGCAGGTGATACTGCAGTGCAGAGAATAATTAAAAAGCTGCGCTCGTTTCCCAGATGAGATACACTCCTGTAGTGTGTAAATCAGTCACAGTCCTGGAGGAATAATCCAGACGGGATAATTGTGCAGGGGAAAGGCCCCAGGCGTGAGAGGGGTTTGCATTAGCGATGCCTTTTCATCCATCTGTCTTTTGACCAGAGCTAGAGAGGGCCAGAATTTGACTTATAAGGATGTTTTGATCAACTGATTATTTCAGCGACAGAGCTCCTCAAGTACATAGAGACACAAAATGCCTTATTTGTGTACAGGAGCAGCTAGGAGCCAGGGACTGCAAAGGTTCCTTCTTCAAAGATTAATCTGTTTAGACTCTACCAGTTCCCTTGTAATCCTGGAGAATTCAACCAGCAGCTTGACTGGGGGAAATATTTCACCTTGCGTGTTTATCCACTGAGTACAGTGGAAGCAGAAACAGGGCAAAGAAGAATCTGACTCAGAGCAGGCACTAAATTGTGTAGTTTATCAGTATACTATCGTTATTTATTAATTAGGCTAAAGAGGAGCTGAAGAGCCCTGCTCACGGGCAGAGCTTGATTCTGCTGTTCAGGTCTGACACCTCCAAGGCATATCCCACTTCTCGGATCCATTAGGGGAAGGTTAAAGGTGCTGAAGGTGGCTGGTACCACAAAGTATCCCAAGAATGAACGTGAGAGCAATGCAAGGGCAAATACATTTGTCCTGCACTCAAGTGCTTTTTACAAGTCATATGTAACATACGTGCTACTGACAACAACTACACTGCAAAAAAGTGTGTTCCAAAGTCTAGGAAAAAGGCACTTTGGTGCTATGGAGGAGAAAGAACTTCTGACAGACCCCACCGGTGTATTTTCTTTTTAAGATCATCTAAACTTTATTGAAGACTAACCACAGAACTGCAAATTGTTGGTATTAACACTCTAGGGCATCCTGTGTGCTGAAGTGTCTCAATTTCTTATCCTGCATACGTGTTCTGGCTGACAAATTTTGGGGTGTTATTTTGCCTTCTAGATATTCAGATGTTCTTTTGACATCTGGGAATTTAATTAACAGCTTTTGCATGTATTTAAAGCAAGGTAAACTTTCCTGGAGCCTTCTGATGGTGAGGAGCAATCTTACTTACGAACGCTGGCACCTGTCATGTTAATTTGTACAAAGTTTTTGTATTTATCCTAAGAGAACACGTTACACAGTGGATTTGGAGGAGTTAAAGGGAATCCGCAGGGTGACTTTAATCTTTATGTCTTTATATACTTGAGGGCATTTTACTGCACCTCTGCACCGCTTTCGCTACACAATCATTTTCTGCTTTAGAAATGTAGCCATTTGGATCAATAGTTGCAGTGCAATATATCGTACTTCTGATGGGAGCCTCGTAGGACAGTTAAGAAGCGCTGGGGTAATTTCGCAGAACGCTCGGCTACCCTTCTGAAATACATTTTAAAAGTAAAGTTGTCAAAACATACACTGTGCAAAATTTACAAGAGCCCTAATGAAATCGTACTTACTCCACTTAACTTTTATTAAAACTAAATTAGGACGAATGGGATGGAGAGGGATGTTCCTTGCTTGAAACACCGATGTTTTAATAGGAAGCTGTAAGTAGTAAGGGCCAGGCTTATCTGCCTCTGAATTTGTCGTGGCAGCAGTTCTAAACTCCCGCGGAATGCCGTTGGCTTGTTTGGAGGGATTTTTTGAAGGGAAAGATTTCTAGCTAACATGATAAACGTGTGTTTCCTGGGCTCGATTTAAAAGAAAGCAGAAAAAAAAAAAAAAAAAGATGTTTTGAAACATCCTCTCAGTATGTAGAGTGAAAAAAAAAAACCCAAAGAGGATCTAAACGTATGTGTCCCTTAAAGCGTTAACAAATGTATTCTGCACATTGCAGATTTTACAGTAAATTCTTTATCTATAAACAAACCGGGTTATCACAGCTGTTTATTGTACTGCTAGCCCTGATCCTAACCTTTATGTCTTTATTGCTTACATACCATTCCCTTGTTTATACGTCTGTACCAGCCTGTGCCCTTGAACTTGGCCCCTGCGAGCCCTGACCCGGCACGCTCGCTCGCTCACGCGGGTCACGTCTGCGATCAGTAAATGGGAGACGGGGCTGGCGGGCGGCCGACGGGCAATTAACGCACCACCAAAGCCTTGCTGCCCGCCAGGGCTGCCGGAGGGGCAGACCACCGGCCACGGTCCTTGGCGCTGGAGCTGCGGCACCCTGGCCACGCTGTGGGTTACGGCAGGGAGAAAGAGAGCGAGCGAGGGGAGGAGGAGGAGGAAGGAGGAAAGGGCAGACGGGATCCCCTTTGAAGGGTTGTTTCTGCCTCGGTGGGTGGGATGCCAGCTGAAGCGCTCACCAGTGCCCAGCAAAACTGCCTGGAAAACAGTGCCGGGGGCTGCGTGAAGAGGGGGGTGATGTTTCACCCCTGTAAAACCATCCATCCCTCTCCCCTTGCAGCTGCCCAGCTGGGGCCTTGGTGGTGTGCGTAAGAAATAAAGGAGAGCCGTGTGCTCTTCTGCTCTTTTCTGGTGTTTTTCTCTCCTCTGGCTGATAAGCTGACGGCCAGGCGTGCCTTGTTCTGATAACTCAGCAAAGTTTGGTTTTCGTACGGACAAACAGCCCGTGCCCTCCAGCATCCTCTCCAGCAAGGCTTGAAGGGCAGGATGGTGCGGGCAGCACAGCAGCTAGCAGGGACAGGGACGTGGCTGGGAAGATCTGCCTTCAGATCAATGAGAAACTCCAACCGTAAGCCAAAAAGTGCTTGACAAAACCCCTGACGTCCCACGCGGTGGATTTCAGTGCGTAAAGGATTTTGGCTCAGCTCAGTGGGCTGCGTCAGAGCGTTTGTCACCAGGAGTGCAGTCAGGGTGTGCTGTGGCACGAGCCCAGGAGATGGGCTCTCCAACACGTGGCCAGCACCAAACGCACTGGGGCAGAGCGGTGTCAGTGTGCACGGTGAGCCTTCCTCGCCGCTCCTCGGAGAAATCATACCTGGTTGGGTTTCAGTTAGTTGAACGGGATCTTCGCTAAAACCAAACCTCCCGGGGAAAACGTCTCCAGGTCTGAATCAAATCCTTCATTTGCTGCTAAAAATAATGTCAATGAATGGGAAGAATTCTCGAATTCTCCCAGGGAAAAGAAAAGATGATCCCATTAACCTACATTACAACCATCACCACTAAGAGATACCATTAACCTGCAGTTCCCACACCGGCTTGTTGGAGATACTACAGCCATCTCTATAATTTTGGAGATGCTACAGTCATCCCCATAATTGCGTGGTAACTCCTGGCAAACGCTGACTTTTTAATAGGCGGTGTTGGAGCCAAGTACTTTGTCGGATTATAAGGCCCAATCTGTGTAGCGTTTCATGAGCGATTTGGCTGTTCAGGCAAAAACCTCTCCCAAACCACGCTTTGGATCAGAGCTTCAGAACAGGATTGGGTCCCCCGCCATCTGAAATGATAGGATTTTCCCACCTTACAAGGTAGTGAGCAGTCATAATTGATCGATACAGAGGATGATATGAGTATCAAGAGTTTTAATGACACAATAGCGTGTTGTAGAAGTTGTTGTTTTGCTTTCTGAAGTAACAGGTACATTTTTGTTGGCTGTTCTTCATACATTTATTGATACTCAGCCACTGAGGTGAGAGTGCTGATGTCTCCCCGCATTTGGTGAACAAATTTAAGTGCATCCTACAAGTTGGAGAATTGGAACGTTATTGTTTAAAGTATATATATATATTTACATATATGTGAGCAATATTCTATTCTCTTCATGTGTCCTATTTACACATTTAGGCTCTGATTCCAAGCGTTCTGTTAAATTAGTAGTCAGATTTTCATACATTCAGAGAATTTTCCTCAGCTTTTTACTTTGCACCATCCTTCTACCTACCAACCCAAGATTTTTTTGTTGTTGTTGTTTTATTCTTGTGGGTTTTGGGGTTGTTGTTTTTTCCCCCTCAGAGGAAGGAACTCCAGGGAAGCCAGTGTGGTTTTGCAGAAAAGGAGCTGGAGTGCTCCTCAGGACTCATCACCTGATTTCCTTCAGGTTCTTAGTATGACCATAAGGTAATACTCCTTATGCCTCAGTTTCCCAGCTGTAAGGTAGAGGTGATACATTACTCACATGAGTAACGTGAAGATACATTCAGTATTTACCTGCTGTTTCCAGGTCGAGGTAGTTTCACAAAAGGGCGTTGTTGGAAATTGGCTGTTGGGAATCCACAAATCTCTCGTGGTCTTAATTAGGGTGCCCAGGGGGAAAAAGTTCTCCCTTTCCTTCTACATCAGTTCCAAAGGCAGTTGAAAAGCTCTTGGTAACATCACCAAAGTAAAAAGTCTTAGGGAGCTTCAGGTCTGAAAGACAACCAGGCAACAGGAGGACAAAATCCTCCAACCTCAGCCTCCATTGCCACCCCAATAAAAAAGGCAATGAATAGAGTTTCTGACTGTTTGCTTCCCGCAGTGCAGCAAAGTGTCCTTCCCAGTCTCATCAGGGTTAACTGAGCCCTAAGAATGTAGTTAATATATTATCATAGCCCCGATGTAGCCATCAAAGAGCACCAGGCAAACAGCGTGTACTTAAAAATGTGCAGTTATACCATTCTGTGAGATTTTTTTAGTCTTTTTTTTTTGTTCCTACCCTTGCAGTTTGTCTCTTTTTCTAAAGTTCTTCCTCAGAAACACTCTGAAATCTAAAGTCAAGAAACTCTGTATGTTAAAGGCTACAGCAAAGCAGCACCCTTTTTTTCGTAAGTTAAAAAAAACCCCAACAGGTAATAAGATGTATATTTATGTAACAAGAACCCAGATTTATGAAAAGTGCTGTTGTGTCTTGTAATTTCACATGAAATGGCCCAATCTCAGGATAGGAGGCGTTAAGATGCTGACATGCAGTGATGTGCAAACTCCCCTGTCTGAGCTGAGGGTATTTCTAACTTTGCTCTAATTATCAATCACTTGATTCATGTCAGACCACTCACATTTAAATCAAGGGGTTTTTTTTGTGCTATTTGGACAAGTACTCTGTAAACACAGGGAGAGGAGGTGGATTCTGGAACAGACAGGAGTGGCTGCGTGAGTGGCTGTCTGAGTCCATGCTCTGTATGAACAAATTAAAAGCAAGAGTCTTTCATGCTGAATTTATATGGCCCTCTGCACAAATTGCCCGATTTATTTAAGTATTTTCTGGTGGCGAGATGTTTTGGGACGCGGGGGTTGATAAAGCGCGTTAAATAAAACGCTGCAAGTCGAATTTAAGTCTAAAATGAAATTCTTTCTCTGTTGGGTTTGATGTTCTTAATTTAATCCCTGGTGGACAGTAGTCTGCATTACAAAACCTTCACACATAATTTGGCACAGTTTGGATGATTTGCAATCTCTCCCTTGCTCTCTCTGCAGAGGATGCCCTGAGCAGATCCTGCGTGGAGGCTCGGTGACCTCTCCTCTCTCAGGAGGGTGGTCTCTTCAGGTCACTGTTCAGGTCATTTCTGCAGCAGAGTAAGGAAGCTTTGACTGTTTCTTTGCCTGTGTGGGTAAACAGGGGACTTTAATTTCCAGCACTACCGGTCCCTAACCTTCCGAAGCTAAGCAATCACCGAGGGGGATGGGGAAGAGATGCCAAAAGAAAGTGCAGAGCAAAGAATGTAAAGAATTTTGCTTATCTGTGACAAGTTTCTAAGCGTGTTTGATTATGGTAATAAGGATACCTCATTAACAAAGGATTTTAAAGGCATGTACACCATTGATAATCAGTCCTGGCCAAAGTACAGCGTACATTTTTCACTTTTTTTTTTTCTTTTTTCTTTTTCTTTTGTTTTTTTTTGCACTGGGACACGTTTGAAATCCGGCAGCACTTTAGTGCAAATGTGGAATTTAGTTTGATGCACGAGTGTGGGGCTGTGGCAGCTAAGGAAGGAGTTGTATCTACCGAAGATAAAGTCCCTGTCGCCGGCAAGACGTGACTGTAAAACATGCACAATTCCCAGTCCTTAAAACTCTCCCTAATTGCAAATCTGCTCATTGTTTTAAGTTATCTCTGCTAGCGCTGTGCTGAATTAGTCCTTTGGAGTCCCTGAACGGGATCAAGGGAAGAGAAGAGGAACGGAAGGATGGGAATGAGAGCGAATGAGAAACAGAAGCAAGCAAGATAGCCAGAGAAAAGGAAGGGGAGGGGTGCTGTATTAAGCATAATTGCCCTTTGGCTTCTCATGAAATTGTAAAAGCTTTTGAACACCCTTGCTGAGCCAGCCACAAGAATGTTTTGCACATCCCTGCTGCACGGGAGGCGTCTGGCCTGGTGCTGGGGTTGGGGAAAGGAAAGAAATGGTTCAGCAGGAGTTTACCTCCTCTGTTGGGATGTTTTCTAGTGCGTGTCTTGCCTGGAGACTGGCCCAGTTAATGTCCCCTGACACCAGCCTATGTGCTGGTCCCCAGTATTGGGTCTGTTAGCTACCTCTTCCTCCCCCCAACCAGTTCCCCACTTGTAGGGTGGGAAATCCACCACCGCTGTGGGCACCCCCTTTTTTGGCCAGTTTGGTCCTATAGCAGGTGGCTGTTCTCACCAACAAGCAGACCATGGGAATTTACTCGAGCCCCACCCAATACCTGGAGTAATTCCTATTTTTGCATCCTTATCTGCTAAGGAGTTTATAATCTAGCGCAAAACGGTACCCCTGCCGTTCTCCGGACTTCTTATCAAATGATTTTGCTATCAGACACATTCAGGTGACAGACAAGCTGCTTCTGGCCCTGTGAGGGTTCCTGCGTGGGGGCTTTTTGGAGTAGGAGTGGGCTTGAGCAGAAATTTCATGTTATGGCAGATGGGAGAGAAATGAAAATCACCTACGCGCGGGGCTCTTCAGGCATGTTCCATGTGTAACATTCGGGTGCTGGCTGCCCAACCCTAAACTTGTTGGATATAATTCAGTATTTCATCTCCTAGTGCCTTTGGGTTAAAGGAAGCATTTTAATATCCACACACCTCTAATAAACTAAAGCTGTAACGAGGCTTTTTCTGTTTGTATTGCTCTTCTGTTGTCTCCTATGCACATTTACCATTGATTTTTGCCAAACTCCCCTCCACTGTAACTGTGCAGTTATAAACTGGTGTTATTGAGGGGAACTGAGGAGAGAAAGGATGGCCATAAAATTACTGGTTGCAAACAAACACTGCAGCTCTCTTTGGGCGTTTATCAGTAACACCTGGAGATTATTGCCTACAACCTTCCTAATCGGTAAATCAGCCAGCCACCGATTGTTTCCGTAGCCACATCAGACAAAAAGGTAACAGCTGGTTAATTTACTTTTTTTTTTTTTATGGTAGGAAATTCATGTCCTGAATCACCGATATCTTTATTTTGCAACTTGCTGCCATTGAATTATTTCATTTCTTTTCTCTCAGTGCTATCTGCTCCAGCACACAGGAAGGTCTGTCCATGTTCACGAGGTGGCCTGATGTCACCTTCCAGGATGATGCTTGCATGCAAACCGAGTGAAACTCTCCGGGGCTTTACTAAGTAAGTTGGGACATCCCCTCCAGTCCAAGGGGGGTTGGGGAACACTTGCTACCATGAGCAGAAGCTGAAGGAAGCAGGAGCACGGAGCCAAAGCTTTGCAAGCTCTAGAAACTCTAAAGCAAATGGCTTCGGCTGGCTAGAGACCGTGCAACAGCCAGCTACAACTGCATGCTTTATTGCCGTCTGGAAGTGTTTATTTTCTGAACATAAATTCAAGGGACAGATTCAAGGCATGTCTAGAAATAAAGCATATCATCATGTGAGCTAAGCTGACAAGGACAATTTACTGTACCCTGCATTCGTTCTGGGCCAATCGGAAGAGAAGAGGCTATTAACATCCTGAAATTCCCGCTGTTCGGCTCTCCCTGTCCCTTCACTGAACTCGGGAATGGCATGTATTAACCCCTTGAGGGCCTCCCGTGCACGGCACACATCCAAAGAAGGGACACTTGTTTAGGCCCCGGTAGACATATGCAGTATGTCCAGCTCTTATTGACAGCAGCAGCAAACTGCTGTAAAAGCCGTGACACGGCCAGCGCTGTCTGGAGGCCCAGCACAGGGTTAACATCTTTCCTAGAGGCAGTTTCGGTGCCGTAGATGAGCATTGACTTGCTCCGTTTAAATAGGAGAGTTCACTGGTCAGCTTGACCTTGAATTCTCTTGCAAAGGCAGGAACAAGTTGACATACTGTTCGTGTTTCCAGTGGCTGCAAAGTTCAGGGAATACAGCGCAACTGCAGCTCACATGCCGCGAGCATCACTTAGAGAAGAGAAGGGAAAGTTCACTTCCTACTTTTTAAATCCTGCCAGCAGGAAAAGTAACAAAACCAGGAGAGAGTCAGACGGTAAAGCACAAAGGGCACAACGGCAGATATTGCAGAGGAAAGGTGCCATTCATAGTCAGGAGCGTGTTATAATAAAATCCACAAGCAAAAGTCCACAGAGGACTGTTTGCACAGCAGCATTACAATATCTACATGTGTAAATAGAGGGAACAGCCTTTAAATCCACGTTACAGCAGTGACTGCTGGGTCTTTTACCTGCAGCCACGCTGCTTGAAGTCCTCCTCCTCCTGACTTGGTGAACGTCCTTGTATAGGACAGCACGATCGGCCCTATTTGAGCATTGCAGCCGAGGGAAACACGTTATTCTGGCTATGAATATGGGTTTTCTATACGGAGCACTGTAGAAAGGCAGCGCAGTTTAGTTTACTAGTCTTCAGCTCCTTCTCATCCTCCCGTCTCCTCTCTGCCTGGTCAGGGCTACAGATTGAGCACAGCAGCTCATTCCTAGTGAAAAGCGCATCTCTGCACCTCCAGCTCCAGTGTGAGGAGCATGGGGAAAGAGACGCCTGAGAAGAAAACTCTGTATCTGCTTTTTTAGGTTTTCTTTTCAATCGGGGCAGGCTCACCTGTAGCCTGGGAGAAGGTAGAGCACACTCAGGCACTCCTGCAGCCACGCAGCTAGACAGGCAAGAGCAGAAGCCAGAGTAGATGCCCAGGCCATGGTCAGCCTCTCGGACAGCTTCTGTGTTTGTTTATCACTGTGCCTAAGAACACATGGAGGAAACACACACATATTAAAACCACACTCGCTCCCCCCGTGGTTTGGTCTGTAGTCATTCCTCTGTGTTCTGGCACCGAGTCATGCAGCAGGATCTCTCTACTGTATTAGCATAATGTTCACAGCTGTAAGCAAAACATTTGCTCTCCTATCTTCTCCCAAATCACTTGGGGGTCTCCTTTTCCCACCAAGGAGCCTGTCTCATTCATTCCCTGGCTGCTACACGTGGCCTAAGTATTGCAACCTTCAGTACTAGACTAGAATAACGCAAGAACCACAAAGAATCATTTATCTGGCATGACATATTTTATGCTCTTGTGTTAAGTTTTCCTAAGGGACTTCTGAATGTCCTACTGGGTGACTGTGAAGACACTGAGGACTCAAAGTCATGTGTATCATCTTTATTACAAGCCCTAAAACACTCAGCACAAAGACAAAGCTGAGTGAATTTAACTTTTCTGAAATTAAGATACTATATTGTCTCGCCAGAGTCCTTCCGAAGATCTCTTTAAGAGCAGAGTGGTTTGGGGCTGCAAGGAACCTAGCGCTGAAATTGATCTTAATCTTCTATTACTCTAGAAATGTTTCTGTGCTTTAAAAATACACTTGCTATTTCTTATTTTCTGACTGCCCTAATCTCAAATTAGCCTTCTGAGCAAAGGTCAGGAGTGCAGGAGTGCAGGTCTTATTGGTTCAATTAAAGGAAATAACACAAAATCACACCGGCTATTGCAGGAGTCTTTGTCAACAACTTCCTGAGCCTTGAGAGGCTGCTCAGGCAGAAGCTATCTATACTGCCAGATAATGCCGTTATTAGAAACACATTAGTGTGAGAAATTTAAATGTGTATATATAAGGCTAACAGATACATTCATTTCACAGCTTTCACAGTAAAAGTCTGGGACTAGTGCTTCCGATTAATTATTAATGTTTGTCATCTTGTTCTTTTTTTGGTGTGTTTACAACTTAGCCTTGGCTTTTTTTTTCTTTTGCTTTATTTCCCCCCCCCCCAAATGCTTGCACACAGCAAAGCTCGGATAACTACACCGGTAGCTGTCGCACTATTACTCGCCGATGTCCTTAATAATGATGAAATGTTAAGTATAATGTACCAATAAATATTTGGGGAGTTAGGGAGCTGGCAGGTATGTGGGGAAGGCACTTTGTGTTAGCAGCTGATATACTGTTGTTACACTGATGAGAACTGGGGCTAATGTGTCGTGTAAAGATCTTCTTTTAAAAGTGATTTTCCTTTCTTTCTTTCATACTTTTTTTGTTTTGTTTTGTTTGTGTCCTTGTGCCTGAACATTTGACCCTGGGGGAGTAGGATGGAAAGATTGTTTAAACAGCAGAGAATTGTTTATTTCAGTTTTCTCCCTCTTTTCTCCCTTCTTTTCAGTTCTCTTTACAGGTAAATCACTCACAATATGGGAGAATCTCAGAAAGTTCAGAGGTTTGGGGCAGGAAACGCCTCCCCTCCCCCTGAAGTTTGGATTCAGAGCTAAATTTATCTGAATGCTGTCATTTCCCTGCTTTTCCTTCTCTACCTCCTTCACTACATTCCTCTTTCTCCCTCCCCATCCCCAGCCACCCAGATCTTATCCTTTCCTTGACCTGCAGCTCCCCCTCCCTAGCCTTCCACTGCTCTAAAATGTCCGGAGGCTATGGCTGAAGGTGGTAGTTTCTCCTCTTTATATATATTTTTTTAATCCTGGACTGTACTATGGCAAAAAAATGCTCTATAATCCTTTGCCCTCAGAGGCTGTTTTCATCAACAGATGCTAAAATCAGGTTTGGTGACCACTAAGATTAAAAGGCAGTGGCAATGCCCAGCAGAGAAATCTCGGTTCGCTCCTGGCTTGCTGGGTGCAAGCTACCACCGGTGATGCAGCAAAGGCCCCCATTAGGTACAGGCCACTGCAATTTGTGTTAGATGAAAGGATTCTGAAAGAGGAGTGTGGAAGTTGAGCCAAATTTCCAGCCTGTTCCTACTTCCTCTGCCGTGTTCTGCGCATTTGCATCCCTTGTCACTGTCCTGCACAGATCTGTCCCGGTCGGGAATACACAGAGTTCAACAAGTTCCCTCGCTTAATTTGATACATATTTTTAAATACTATAGTCTTGCAGTGTGGCTATTCTAGTTTTTTCACAGAAGTGGCAGGCAGCCAAAGACTGGAGTCATTATTTGCAAACTCTAAAAATAGAGTCAAGATTTATAGGAAGAAAACAGATACGTGTTGTTATAAAACCATGAATAAGGATTGGCACGAACATAACGGTTTATTCTTTTTTGATATTGCTTATTGTAAATTGCGCTCTATCTTTCTGGGAGATCCACTAGATAGTTACAGTACAGAAAGATTTCCTTTACTTGAAAGTGCTGGAGAACTGCAGTTTATTTGTTGTAAAGACTTGATTATTCAAAGGAAGCGATAAGAGATGAGGTAGCCCCTGGGAATTTTGCACATTGTTGAGGTGGACAGTTTGTTTTAAAAAAATAGTATTAGCGATCTTCTTCTGCAGGTCGCTGCTGATAAAAATTACATTCAGCGCGTCTCTTCGCGTAGCGTAAAGGCACCTCATGAGTTGCTCTTCTGGCTAATATTGCTTGTTATTATAAACCGTGGACATCACATCCCTGATCTAACTAACGTTAATAACGCTATGCACACTATCTCCTGCCTCGTAGGCTCTGGAGGGGCAGCAATAAAGGCAAAAAAAAAAGGAAAAAGGAAGAAAAAAAAAAAAGAGGGGGAAACACAGAGAAAGAGAGGGAGAGACTTTCACAAAGAGTTAAAAAGGCCTGATGAAATCCTTACAATGTACACCATATGGCTTGACATTTACCAGATTAGTTAAACATTTCTGCTGGGGATAAATATTCCTGCACATCGATGTAAAGAAATTGCATGAGACAAGGGCACATACAGCATATTTATGCCATGGAGTAATCTTTTTTTTTTTTTTATACCTTCCTTTTTTTTTTTTTTCCCCCCTCCCTCCTCTCCCCTTTGCTAGTAGAATTCAGGTTACTGACGATGTAAGAGCCCAGTGTACTAAACACAAATGAACCCCCACTCTGGAGCTGCTTGTCAACGTGGCTGCAAACACAAGCCCCCTCCCAACATCGCCCCAGACGTGCTCAAAACTCTCACCCAAAAAAGTTTTGAATGAGCAATCCTGCTATGAAAAAAAAAAAGCCCAGCAACCCAAACCAGCTCTATGGAGAGGCTGAAACATTAAAGTTTGTCAAAATCTATTTCAGGCCTCGGGTTGCCTGTGGAGAGATGACTGTGATGGCTGCCAAACTGATTTGAGGCGGGTTGATGCAGAGGAGGTGACTGCTGGTGCCCGTGTCTGGTGTAGCCTACTCCTCTCCTTGGTGAACAGCCCTAAAGCCATAGATTTCATTTGATCTTTGCAAAGGCTAACATCTGTCTGCTGTCATTTTAGTAAGATTGATGACAGGCTGGGCTAGGGGAGGAGGAGGGGGAGTGCAGCGGGAGGAAGGCTGGTCCCGGCAGCCCCGATGGCCGTGGCCAAGCCTGCCTGGAGTCGCTGGCCTGGACCCTCTGGTCAGCTGCGGCAGTGGCGGCAAGTTGCTCCTGCACTGCTCCAGCTGTAATTGCTCTGGGTTGTTACAGCACATTGCAGGAACTTGGAGACATAAAGGCAGCGTTTTGCACCTTCTGTATCTTAATAGATTATTCGCGTCACAAGCAACACAGAGCGAAATGTTATGACAACCATAAGAATGTAGTTTACTGTGGCTTAATGTGGCTGGGCAGTGCAGCATAAAGCTATCAAAAAAAATATTATTTTTTTATTTATTTAAAGTTTGCAAGAGAAACTAAATGATGTGGACATGAGGCTATTTTTATACAAAACCCTGACTTTTGGCAAACTCTGTTCCAGGCTAGAGCAGAAAACTCTTACTGTTTTTATTAGTAGTAGTATTGCAGTGCCAAAGTAAAAATCATAGTCTTTCCCACTTGAAAGCTTCCTTGCAGCCGGTGTCTGAGCTGATGTAAGAGAGGAATCTTCTACAAAGGACACATGTCCCAAACAGGGCAGCCGGTTGCTGGCTGCGGCATTTGATACGCCTCGGAAAAAAATAGCTTTCGTTCTTGGTCAGGATGAAGCCTGTGTATCTCTTTCCATGAATGAACGAGTGAATGAATGACTATTAACACTGAAATTTGATCGTGCTGCAAAATCCTAGAGATTCGGGTTTCACCAGGCACACGTATGTATACAAGATGGATCTTGGCGCTCCTGGGAAAGAAGTGCGGTGTGCTATGGAAGAAATGCTTAGTGATGGGGTTACTGCCCTCGTGGATGGGGAAGCGAGAAATGTACCTTTGAATCTTGATTCTCAAGTTAGATGGAAACCATTGAGGGAAAGGCTGGAAGCAGCCCAAGATCCTCTCTGGGAGCTGAAGGAGACATGGGTGCGTAAACTGGTAACTTTAGCAAGCTGGTATTCAAAATATGTCTGACCTAAAACTCCAGGCTGGGATGCGTATGAACTGGGGCAATGCTCAGCTCTAGTCCCTCCTGTTGAGATTTACTGTGCCAAGACTGATGCCATTCAGATTTGAAACATGCAGTGTCCTGTCATGACAAGATGACATTGTGTGAGGGTGAGATTCCAGCTGTGGCCATGGAAAAACGTAGTGTAGGGTATGAAAATGAGCTGTACACTTCTTATTCTTGCTGGTCAGAGCATAGGGGGGACTCCCACCCAAATGGGAGGCCTGGCTTGGGCCTCACATGAACTTTGCGCTTGGTTGACCACGGGTGGCTGGATTGATAAAGAGCGAACCAGAGAGATAAATACACACACGGACGAAAATAAGAACAGATAACGGATTGGCGTAAGTTGCAGTATATTTCCTCCTAGTGATGAAAGGCTAAGAGTGAGTTATAGATCTTTCCTCGCGATAAGAACAGATATTTCTTTCCAAATCATTTATCTATAAGATACTGAGATATTATTTAGGTCTGCGTTAGTATTAATCTGGCTCTTTGCGTTCCCTTCCCAGTCCTTCAGCAGGTGATGTGCTGGTAAGGACCCTCAAGGTTTCATCTGTGGATGAAGGCTTAGATTTTATTGTAGGGAGTGGAGAAGAGAGAGGGACAGAGGCTCTAGAGCATTTACATGTCTCAGAGAGACAACGCATGTACAGGACACGTGTGTGAGGCTTGGCGAGAGTAGTCGGGGAAAGAGCCGCATGTCAAAGATTTGAGCATCTGATTTTACATCTAGAGAAACACCTTTTGCACGATTAGGAAAGCCTGATGTTGTTATAATAATTATTATTAGTTTATTTTATTTAGTAAAGGCTTATTCCTCAACCTGTTTCCCCTTTGGTCTCCCAGGGCTATTTCTCCCATTTTCCCTCTCCCCTCACCACCAGGCGCCATTTTGTCTGTCCTTGCACTCGCTGCCCCTGTGGCGCCTGCTCTGATCTGGCCATGCTCGGTTTTATCCTTTGTGCTTTGTGTATGAGAACTGAGGATGACAGTAGGGCTGGGTCCTCTCCCCTTGGTCTCCCAGGGCTATTTCTCCCATTTTCCCTCTCCCCTTGCTGTTGGGTGCCATTTTGTCTGTCCTTGCACCCGCTGCCGGTGCAGTGCCTGCTCTGACCTGGCCATCCTCGGTTTTACTCCTTGTGCTTTGTATATCAGAACTGAGGAGGGCAGCAGGGCTGGGTCCTCTCCCCTCGGTCTCCCAGGGCTATTTCTCCCATTTTCCCTCACCCCTCACCACCAGGCGCCATTTTGTCTGTCCTTGCACCTGCTGCCCCTGTGGCGCCTGCTCTGATCTGGCCATGCTCGGTTTTATCCTTTGTGCTTTGTGTATGAGAACTGAGGAGGACAGCAGGGCTGGGTCCTCTCCTCTCTGGTCTCCCAGGGCTATTTCTCCTGTTTTCCCTCTCCCCTTGCTGCCGGGCGCCATTTTGTCTGTCCTTGCACCTGCTGCCCCTGAGGGGGCACCTGGGCTGGGGCTGCTGGAAATGGCGGGAACCTGCCCAGCGCCTCAAACTCCCCTCTGAGCCGCCTCCGTCTTGAGGAGATGGCAGAAACTTTAAGGACAGGCAATGGCACCAGGGTGCAGAGAAGAATTCGGATGACCTGGGGTTTGTCACCGGCTGGATGGTGTCAGCCCAGGGCTGTGGGAGCAAGGGGCTGGCGAGGCAGGATGGGCGCCATGCATGTGAGTAATGGCTGTTTGCCTGCAAAGATTCCCGCGGGTCAAGGGGACTTGTGTTTCTGCCGAGCAGTCCAGTATATCTTCACCTTCCATAATCTCATCTGGAGCCTTTGCTTCTGTGCTTCCCCGCTGCGGAACCCCAGCTTTTGAATCTTAAGAGCAACCTTTACAGTGGTCAGTAAATCCCAATGTTGTACCCTTCCTGTTTTATGTGATTTCCAGTAACGCACGGCGTCGGAGATTTGTCACTTGGGTGGATCAAAAACCTCTAAGGACACAGCAGACTCGGGCTGAGGTGTGTGGGGGGGAAGAAGTCAACTGCTTCCATCTTGTTTAAATGAGCTTCAGGTTCAGTACATTAACGTGCTAATAAGGAAGTCTTGTGTTCCCACACTGTTCTTAAAGGCATTCTCACACTGCTGACCTGACCTCTTTAATCCTGGCTTTCCTGAAGGAAAAGCTGATCCATCAGGCCTCATGTATCTAAAATGGGATGAAAGGAAGCGATGGACCTATTTCTACACTGGTGCTTCTCAGGTACGTTGAGCAGCCTTGTTCTTTTATGTATTCATCTCTCATTTCCCTGGGAAGAGGGGAAAAAAAAAAAAAAGGAAAGAAAAAAAAAACCCAACCCACCCTAAATGTGAGGGCTCAAATCACTGAAGATGAGAAATAGCAAAAAGAAATAAAGAGGTCACACACCTAAGTTAGCTTATGATTAAAAAGAAATTAGTGGGGCTATTTTTAATTTGTTTAAATATATTACTTTCTATTAAAAAGGTCTTTGTATTTCGCTAAGTATGAGATGAAGTGTGTCACCAGAGGAAGATTTTTCAGTTTTAAGCCTCTTTTCTGTTAAACAATTAGCAATCGGAGAAACTCTGCTGAAGTCACCAATGTGAAACCAGCAGAACTGGCAGCAGAGTGAGACTTCTTCCATAGAATACAGTGTGGTCACCTTCCATTGGAGCCAGTTTGCAAGGATTCAGGGGAGGAAAACATAAGCAGCGCACAAGTACGTTGTGAGTAGGTCTGCGGCACCACATAGCCCCCCAAATATTCAGCCTCAGTATGTTATACAGCATTGAAAAGCAAAAGGCTGCATCCCTGTGCTCAGACCCAGTCCAAGGAGCTGGTGGGAGAATTCTTGAGGGCATCTCAGATCTGAATTATGCTGCCAAAGCTTACATCTTCATTTTTTTGTTGTTAAATCTGCTAGGCTATGGGTATTTTCAGGCTGCAGCTGACAGAAATTAGAAAGGAGAGTTGTAAACGAAGTTTTGTAATGCCAGAAGTCTATGACAGAGCTTTCTGAATCGGTGCGTGAGCTAAATGGTGATCCAACTTTTCTAAGACTTTCCGTGAGATTGTTTGGTTTTCCATTTTTTCCTCTGTATTTTCATTTCTGGAATGTGTTTTTGTTTTTGTTTTTTTTTTAAATGGAGTGGCTTAAGAGTAAACCAATTGGATTAGTCTCCACAAACCTGTGAGGCTGTGAGGGAAACCCACCATAATGTTTGAAAGGAAAATAATAAAAGGTTTGGTTAGGAATTTGTCACAAAACCCCACAACAACGCAGACACCCTCAGTTTCTTGTTTCTTTGCCAGCTGGAAAGTCAGGCCAGAATCACTGAACATTTCACCAAGTCTTGCTAACCTTCTGAGCTGAGTTGTGAGAAATTGTTCTTGACATCACATGAGCTGGGCCACAAGGCAGGACTAATGTGATATTTGCTGTCGAAGGTTTCCTAGGAAACATGCTACTTAGAGCACTCAGCCCTCCCTGCCACCCTTCCCGCATCCTCCAGTTTCACCCGTTCCCACAGGTTTTGCAGAGGGCAGCGATGTCCCCTCTGACCTCCGGACAGCCTCAGCGCAGACCTCCCGCTGCAGCACGATGCTTCCCAGCAGCCCTGCGCACCCAGCTGAGCGCAGAGTGGTTGTGGAGATTTCGACGCTCACCCACCTAATTGCCCTTTTTTTCTGAGATTTATTTCCCCCCACACCCACCCCTCAGCACTCTGCAGTGGGAGAGGTGAGAGAAACTAGGCAAGGTGGAGCTGGAGAGAAGAAAGTTTGTGCCTTCGCAGGAATCTTCACCTTTCCTGCCAAAAGGGGAGCTGGTGGAAAAAAGGTTAGGGGGGGAAAAAAAAAAGCAGATATAAAACTTAACTCACCACAAGGCTCCTCATCTTTTGCCTGCAGTTTGCAGTGCAGTGCAGTACGGTACATTACCTACAGGGATTGTTCAGCTGAATGGGGCTCCCCAGTTCATTCCCCCAGTTTCATCTGGTGGCTGTAGGTGCTGTCCTTGACATCACACCCATACATCAACGATTCTTGCCGTTCAGGCCAGACTTTCCAGCTTGGCCGTTCGGAGCGGCAGGATAGTTGCCATTGAGGATGAGATGAATGGAGTCGGTTCACACATGTTAAATGCAAATCCTTAGATGGAAACTCGCGGTCAGCTTTTTCCACTGCTATTTTCAGAACTTCCACAAAAGACTGTGCTGTGATTATATGTATTCATGATATGTATATCATGTATTCAGCTCAAACAATATTTGAATGATGCATTTAGAATTCTTCCTAAAAAAAGGACAGTGCTTCTGTAAACTGCGTCGTATTTGTAAGGGGGGTGGGGGGAAATTGAGCTTGCTTTTCCTTTCTTTCTCTCTTTCTTTTTAATATGTCATTTCGTAAGACTGTAAAGAATTGGTGTTAATGCTACATTACATGCAGACACACTTCTACATAAGCATATGCGTTTGCATGTATGCCATACATAAACAACCCTATGGAATCCCGGCTCTCCATTGTGAAGTTTGTCTCTGTATTTTTCAGAGCGAAGAAGCTCTGGGTGTCAAACAGTTGCTTTTTTCCACTCTCTTTCGCTGGGCTGTACAGCAAATACAGCCAGCAAAACAAAGCATTGTGGGTTCTGTGGTTTGGGGTTTTAGTATTTGGTTTGGGGTTATTTTTTACCTCCCCCTCCCACCCCCCAGCCATTTATAACTACCTATTTTCCCTCTTGTCTCCTTCACTGATAAAACACCATTTTTTTGACTCTGTCATTAAATGTCCTTCATGTTGCCAATATTGATTTCCCCAAGCCCTTGAAGGCCACAAGTGTCACCTCCATGATGCTCCCTGCAGCCACTGACTTGGAAAACAGGAGAGCTAAGGCTGCTACGGCCAGACATTGGTTTCCCACATGGTAGGCAAGAAGACAAGTAGCCTAAAGTCACGGGACTGTCTGATTCATTTATCTCTGTGATGCCATTCACTTCACCTTACCGCATGTTTGTGTAGAGAAGCTGTTTGGCCAACATGCCCTATGGGCCTTGTCTTAGTAATGAAAGTGCAGAGGGTGGAAAAGAAATCTCCTTCTGGATTGTTTAGCTCTATCTTTTGTTTCTGATGGCATCCAAAAGATCGGGCTGGCTTTTCGGCGTGCTTTCAGATTCAGAAGAGCAGCCTCTGCTGTGTCCTGCAAAGCCAGCAGGACTTCACCTGTGTAAACTGGGGCAGAACTTGGATCTTTGGTGGCTAGAGGATGAAAACCAGTAAAACTCTTTTTGTTTAGATCCAGAGAAGTTTCTTCCAAGCATTAAGACGTAGGACAGATGATGTCAGTCAGCTTCAGAGGAACAGCGGCAGCTTAGCCGAGAATCTGCGTACGAGCCTCAGGTCTGTACCAGTCTTATAGATCAGAGCTTTCCGGTATAGAGCCACACTTTTCTCCCATGAGCGTGACGGTGGGTTTGCAAATCAACCCCTACCTGTGAGACACCGCCACAAAGCCGCGTTACTTATAGAAGGTAGAACGCTCCTAAATTGTGATAGAATACTCAGTATGTAGGACTCTGGTGGGTCACCCAGACAATTCACTCATTTTCAGAGCACTTTAAGAATGTCAGTCCTCGTGGCACCACGTATAATGTATGTCGGGGGATATTGTTATCCCCCACTGCCAGCTGAGGAAGGGAGATTACAAAACCACAACTTGAGTTATTGTTGGAGGCAGGACTGGAACTCGGGATTTCCTGAGCAGATTACCACCCTTCACTTCTCCCTCTGTTGGTATAATTAGCAGTGTCCTGGATCTCTCTTATTCCCATGCAAGAACACATTTGAATACGTTTTTCTTTGAAATTATCTGTCTTGGGGTCATTTCTGTTGTGCACTTCTGGCTATTAATGATCTGTTGTCTGCAGCGCGATGCTCACTAGGACACTGTAAATCACAAACAGATGTAAAGGCGTCCGTTGCGACCGCTGATTTAATCTCTCTGGATTTCTAAAATCGGGCACCTGTAAAACTTTGGGAGCCACGTCTTGAGGAGGAAAAAAAAAAAGCAATCTTTGGGGAGTCTTTAATTTTTTTGTTCTTGGCTGCTAGCCGTTCAGATGGATGTCTTACATCCTTGAGATGAACTTAGTGCAGTCCTCATTGACCTAGCAAGCCATTTTTCCCCTGATGACAAGCTGGGATCACATCTTGTAATGACTGCTGCAAGACTGTCTTGTTAGGGAGAGGGCTAAGGTGGGATCGTCTTTAATGACAATGAAAGCACCTCATAAAATCTGATTCTTTGGTTTTACAGGCATGGCTCTAGAATTTTAGCCGATACAGACTTAGTAAATCAGTCAGTCAAAAATTATACCGGTTGAAGGATAATGTTCGTGGCAGTCCAAAAAACCTGAACATGTAGGTGATTTGGAGGGCATTTTGTTAACTCTTTAATTGGTCGTTTGAGTGCTGGAGGCAGTAGCTAATTGCCTGTAGGTCAGAGTAGTCCTAGAGCTTAGGTAAATGTATATTGTCATATGTCACATTTTCATATGGCTCCTTTGCACAGGTTGGTAAAAATGATTGCTGCATAATTAAAATTAAGACAAGGTGGGAAAAGTGATTCAATTAAACCCCTGAAGCCATCGCACAAATTATCTGAAGTACCAAAAACTAATGAATAGTTAAAACTAGTTTTATCTTTTTGCTCTTCGTTCTTGAATCCTGAGGGTATTAAAATGGCTGGAGTCTGTCTCAAAGTTCTCAGAGGTAAGTTTTTGGGTGGGCAGTGCAAGTATGAGTCAGTGCAGAGGAATCCGGGCCTTTTAAAATCCCAGCACACAGAAACTTTGTTGCCTAGTTGTTTTGAATTGAAAATAACCAGACCTTGTGCACAAGAGACCTTTTGGTTTCTCCACCAGCCCAGAATTATTTTGAAAACATCTGCAATATTTCACTCGGCATGCAGCAGGTATTATATACCAGGGAGGGTGATGACAGTAAAAATAAATGAGATATGTTGTAACCAAAACATCCCAAGTTTTACATCATACCTTTCACAACCCTAAGCGAGCATCCTGTGCTTTGACTCGAAGGTTAAAGGCGTGTGGTAGTTTTACAAATGTCTGTTAGTATTAACAAATATGTTCCATTATTAGACAGCGTGCCACTGCCCCAGCCTCCCGGTGCAAGAGGTGAGTTAATGTGGCTTATAAAATATCAGAGTGCTGCAGGCACAAGCGATGGAAATAAGAGCCCCGGCTAAGCAGGAGGTCTCATTACATTCGGTGGGACAACTTACTAGAGGCCTGCGCACAGGTATAAAAGCTGCCTCCCAGCGAAGGCTTTTTATGGTTCCTGTCCTTTCCCAGAGCAATACAGCTCTAGGAGGTTTAGAGCAACAAGGTCTGCACCTCTGGACACCGGCAGCCTGCTAATTCTGGCTGAGTTTAAAATGAGAGAATTAAGATCGGTATGTTTGCACCATCCCTGCCCTTTTTAGTGGAATTTCTTGGTGGATGAAAGTAGCGGGGCGCTTTGGAGTCGTGCTCTTGCACAGTTGGTGTTTTGGTTTTGTTTTTTTCATGGCTCTTTGCTGCTTGATGTTAACCTTCATTTCTGGGGAGGCGAGTGTTTCTTGGCCGGGGCTGCCAGGATTGTGAGCGTGGGCACAGAGAGGACCCGATACGCTTGAAACTGTATGAACAACACGCCTTAGGAGGAAATAAAGTCTTACTGATCTCCATTAAATATTGTCCTGGAAGATATTAAAAGTATGTCCTAGTACCGTCTGATTCCAGCCATCCAAGCAGAGGTGTCTGTGGATGTTGCCTCTTGCAGGGGTGGCGTAGACGTATAGTGTAGATGAAGAACACAATAGCGTCTTTTTATGTTCTCACCTCTCACTTCGTGGTTGAAAGTAACAGTTTTGAAACCTATTCTTATCCAAAGCTTAATCAGAAACTTTTAATAGGAACTTGTTTATTATCACAGGTAGCATATTCATCTAAGGACCGGCTTTATCAAGCCAAGAAAATCCCTGCTGATCCTGGCAACCCAGAAAAAAAAAAAGAGAATCCCAAGATGATTCAGGGAATAGTAGGTTATGAAAACATGATGACGTCAACTCACTAGATGAGTCCTTCATCAATGGGTAAAGCTTCTGTAGGTAGAAAAAATAAACCTTCCTGGCGATTTCTTGGATCAAAATCCCCAGAGATGTGGAAATGAGTTGAAGGGAAAAAAGGAGAGAACTGAAACTCAGGTGCTCCAATCATGTGAGGTCTGCACTTTCTCATGCTTCCTAGTGGGAAAGCAAACAGCCAGACACTGTCAGGAGTGTCCTCAAACGTCAACGTTGTGAATGGACAAATGCCTCTCCTGGTGTTGCAGTTTCCTCACCAAAATACTTTCTTCAGTCTTTTTTGGTGCATGTTGAGCCTTGAATGCTGGTGATCAGAGAGAAAAATGCCTGTAATTTGTTTTTACCTCTGATTCAAGAAAAACACTGCTCGTGTGATTAAACAGATTGGTTTTCTGTGGCCTGAGACCACCCAAATGCCAGGCGAAGTATTGCTGGTGTCCAGTCTAGGTTTTCCTCCCACTGCAAGACAGATGCACAGCCTGTAGCCGCTTGCTTTTATAAACACAGGCTGAACACTACCAATGACAGCCAGGTTCTGGTGTAGGCTGCTGTGGATCGCACCGAGAGAGCACTGAAACTCCTGCTCTGCGTATAGGAATGTGGAAATGACTCCAGAGTGTTTGGGATGCCTTTGTGGATTCCATATATTTATATATATAGTGTTGTATTACTTTTATATAGACGTATATGGTGATACCATACAAAACTAAGAGGAGGCATAAAGTTGTTAAAAGACCTTTTGTGACAGATTCACAATTTTTCCTCTGTGTACAGAGAGCAATTTGAAGTCATGGCACCAAATTCATCTTTCAAAAGTGCCTTATTTCATCGACTGGAGAAAGCTTGGACCAGTGCCCCATATGTACTCTAAAAATACGTATTTTAAGATATTTAAAACCAGTATTTTGATCTGTTAATATAGACCTTGTCAAAGACAAATCCTGGCTGTTGCCACCAGCCAGGTCCACTCACATCAGACCCTGCAAATAACAAGCGTACGCAAAAAGTTTGTAAGTTTGATTGAGGCTGCAATCGGTTTTGCTGGTGGAGGTGCTGAGAGCACAACCCCTGCCTGCTCAGCTTTGTGGAGAAGACCTACGGGATGATCAAAGCAGTGGATGGTAAAGGAGTGTATTGAGGCTTTGGAGAAATTGCTTTCAAAGCCTCTGGAATTACAAAGACTGAGAAAGACTTTCCATAGACTTTCGGGAAATGCCCCATGAGTCACTGGTGGTTCCCCTGGGAACCAGAGGAGCCAGCAGGAAGATGGTAATGGCCTATTAAATTCGATAGGACATGCTTTGGTGGTGAGTGGTGGGACCATGGAGTTTCTATGTGGTTTCACCAGCTAGCAGCACAAGGGCTTGCACATCGTACTTCCTTTGGGGTGCGTTTTACTTCCAGTGAAATAAGGACTCAAAGGCAGCTGCCTTCTCCCAGAGAGCCTGGGAGCGCTGAATTTCCCTCTGGACTAGCACTCCTCTTGATACGCATCAGTGTTTTAATGGCGTTCTCTTGCAAAGTAGAGGTTTTAGAAGGTGTTTTTAATACACAAGACAAACCTAAATCTCATTGCCAGCAAGTCTGGGGACCCGCCCCATCCTTGTGTTATCTCAGGGAGGCACAGCCCTCACTCACGTTAACTCATGCGCAAGGACCGAAATGCTCTACTGCTTGAGGCAACAGTTCTATCAACCCAACAGAATAGCAGGGATAAGAGAGATTGCCCAAGGATGTATCTGGAAAGTGAGGTCTGCTTTGCCGTGAGCGGAGTGGTTACACTGGTGTCCCCAGCTTCTCAAGAGGATAATGTGCCCTGGATGTTCCCACCTTCTTCTGGCTTGTACATAAGATGACAACGAGGCTGAAAAGACTCGGTTGGATGCCCAGAAAGAGACTAAGTTAGTACTGATCAGCATGCAAAGAAAGATTAGGCAGCAGAAGTGGAATTGGTTTGATTTCTTTAGACAAATTGATTATTTTCTTTTCCTTCCTAAAGTTTTGTGTTTTTTTTTTTTTTGTGGGTTTTTTGTTTTTTTTTTTAGTAAAATAAATCTCAGCTCATCAGATAGCACAATGCAAATAAATACCCTGCGGTGTTGCAATATTTTTGGTGGCTCACAATTTGCCTCAATAACCCAAAGGACTGAGGCTAGCATATGTCACGGGTGGAGTCTGGAATAACAGGCATCTTTGTGTCTATTTGCGTATGACAAATTTCTTCAGTCAGATGCAGGCCAGGCTGAATTTAACCATCTTGGCCTTGATACTATCCATGTGGCTAAAATTGCCAGTCCATTTACCCTGGAAATTATTACAGCGGTGCACTGCCAAATGCACAGTTGTATTGCTCCTTCACTTCACGCTGTTGTGTTCTGAGTTAAATGTACCTCTGAGTCTTAAGCAAGTCTAGATTGAGTGGTTTTTTGTTTAAAAGAAATTATTGAGGGGGGAGATCTTTTAGTGTTCTTTCAGAAACTACCAATAATCTTTGTCATTTACTTCTAGCTTAGGTAGTTATGAGTTGAAGGCTAAGAAGGAAGTAAAAGGGCTTATGTAAGAATTCAGATGACGGATCACTTGAACTTATAGTGGGGAATCTGCTTTAGTGAAAGCTGGAGTAGGAGCTCGAGTAGGAGCCAGAAAAGCCTGGGGTTTTTTTTCTACACACAACTACAGATCAATGACTTTGTGGCTCCAAGTTTTTGAGCCACAAAATGATCATAGTATTTAGACCTTACACAGATGCTGAAGATAAGTCTGATGATGATGATGTGGAGATGAAGGTTCTCTTACCTTTATCTAAAACAATAACTCTCTGCTTGGAAATACAGGCAGAGAGATTTTGCTATGCTACACCAACCTGTCTTATGTCATCTGAGTGTTGAGGCCATCCGGGCTGGGAGTTGAGCAAGTCCCTCTTTAGAGGATGAACATGCCCTGAAAAGCAGCCATTTGGGACACCTCTTGTTCTGGAAAACTATCAGGTGCTGCATGTTTGAGAGGCTTCCCAAGCCAGGGAGGAGATTTTTGTTTACCAGTTAGCTCTTGTCTAAGGAATAGACCTAAAAGAATGAGTCGTCCATTAGAAAAACTACTGTAAATGACAAATTCGTCACTGTTCTCAAAGTGGGGAGATTTAGTTAGGGTCACCCATTCTGCAATAGCAGTTTCCTTGCAGCTTTGTAAGGAGATAGTCTTATGTCTCTGTGGGGAAAGATTCCTCTCTCTATGCGGATTCCTCCTTTTGGGTAGGATAAGGAAAGCAACTGTGAGGATTAAAGAGCTCTCATGGAGGAGCCAGGCTATCGACCATCTCTGGAAGCCAGCACTGCCTGGCAGGGAGAAGCTCTCTATTCCTCGTACAAACCCCGCTTTGCACTATGCACTTGTGAGATGAAAGTTGAGCATAATACATACCTATATTTCATTCAATAAAACCCGAACACAGAGAAGAAATATTATGTCCTTTCCTGTTTGTTTTGCAGAAAATTGCAGGGGCTTGCTGGCACCAAGAGAAACTTTTTTTTTTTTTTTTTTTTTGTTNATGTGCCTTTTCACCTCATTTTCTTTCGATCCTTTTTTCTTCCATTTCTCAGCACAGCAGCAACTTTTTTTTTAGCCTCCTTTTCCCCTCCATCTGGCAAATGCCTCCTTCCTCTTTACTTGCAACCCACAAATGTTTGCCACTCTCTCATCCTCTGTCTTGGGCCCCGGATGCCGCTTGATAAACAGCAGCTAATCTCGAAGGAGCACGTCTGCTCTGCTGGCCACGCAGCAGGAAGCCGTGGTTTTCCCCTCAAGCACTGCGATGAGGTCTCCTCCAGCAGCAAGGCCTCACTCCCCATCCTCTCCTTACACCTCGCCTGCTTCACCCAGGGTGAGTCCTGGACATGGGGGCCAGAGAAGTCCCCTCTGAGCAAAGGTGATTAGGTGAAGTTAAAAATGAAAAATGTGATAGATCAGATGGATTAGACAGAAGATGGATTACTCTTCTGTCTTTTTTTTTCTTTTTCTTTTTTACATGAATAACTTGAATTTTTCATAGATACATAGAATGGTTTGGATTGGAAGGGACCTTTCAAGGCCATCTAGTGCAACCACCCCCCTTCCTTGTAAAAAAACCTCATCCTATATCTAGTCAAAATCTCTTCTAGTTTAAAACCATCATCCCTTGTCCTGTTGCAACTGTTTTCATCTTTGCTGGCTGAAAGTACGTATCTGCAATTTGAGCAAGACTGCTTTGTTCCAACTGGCCACTTGGTGTTGTTTAGTTCTGGAACAAAACACAGTACGTACTCTTCCAGCCCGAATGTGAGTGTTCTATCTAAAATTTTCTTTCCAGGGGTAAACATCCCCATCACAGTCATAGCTGAATTCTTCGCAGTAGACAAACACAAAGGGGTTGCAAATGCAGCCAAAGATAGAAATCAAAAGAAATAGTCTCAAAAATGTTTGGCGCTGTTGGCTCACCTTTGGAATATACATCCTGTTCCTCATCTTAAAATATTTTATTTTTTTTTTTAATATAGCTGGGTGAGCTGGTATTTCTTCTGCTCAAGCTGTCTCTAAACTTATACTTCCAACAGTGGCAGCAGATTATGAGATGATACTTATAGAAATGACATTATATCATTCTTTAAAATACTCATCCTGAAAGGCAAAATCTGCAGAAATTACAGGACTAAGAAGCCTCCTTTGAGAGGCAGAAACTATTTTAACTCGTTATTTTTAGAGCTCTGCAAATCACATATTTTTCTCTTCACTGGCAATTCAAAAAAAAAAAAAAAAAAGAAATAAAATTGGAAATTGTAATAAGTTTTTTTTAAAAAGGATCTTTCACAACTTTTTTCTATAAAACGAAAAGTTGAAATATGTCATTTGTGGGCAAATGAGATGCTTCACTTTAATTTTAACCATTTTTTTTAAGTTCCTTTTCTTAGAAAAAAATTAAACACAGAATGGGCTATCGTGGGCTGCCCGCCCGTGCGGACTGGATGGGGGTCCATGATCAGGAATAGTGACACAGACACACACACAACCAAATGTTTCTGTAGCTGGCTGACCCACCGTGAATGCAGGTAGCCACGTGCCTGTGAGTTGATGGGTTTTGCTCCCACCTCCTCCAAATGCCACAAGTGATGCGAAATTAAAGAAATGGAATATTTCAGAGGAATAATGCCGAAATCTCCCGTGATCGCCGGCATTATCCTCAGCACCATTTCTTAATTTAGCCTGGAGAGGCGACTACCAGGGATGGGAAGGTGCTGGTGCTGTGATGGGTTGTGTGGGGAGCCCCACTGCGCCTGCCCTGGGAAGGTGGTGGATCACCCATAGGACGCTGCCCTCACGTCCTTCCTGTGTTCTCCCCACCAGCGTGTAGATAAAGTGTGGGAGCGGCTGTTTTCAATGAGGGGATGGTGCTGTAAACGCAGCAAACTGCTCTGAAAGTTTCTGGTATTAAGGAAGCTTGAGCGCCGATTTCATTTTTATGGGGAGGATTTTAAAGAGGGGCCCGATTGGTAATAAGTGGCCACTAAGAAGGGATGCAGTAGGGAAGAGGTGAATAACGAAAAGGGTAATGGCAGTGTGATAATTCCACATGGATTAAGGAGAAACTGACATCCAATATAGCACAAAATAAAATTTGCCAGGATTTGCTTTGGCTGATGCGGGCTTTATATGCAGGAATAGAGCTCGCTGGAGACAGGTCTAGCACATGAAAACAAGCGCAGGAGTTTCTTTGTCGTGGCTGAGTGAGAGGGCTGCACCGCCTATGGCAAAGGCTGCCTTGCCTTGCCTTTTTGCACGGTGCTGTGCCTTGTCTTGCTGTGCTGTGCCCTGCCTTTGCGTTGCTGTGCCGTAGCTTCTCATGTCACCGTCTCTGGCAGTGTGTACCAGCGGGAGATGGAAAGTCAGCGAAGGCACAGGAGCCCTTGGTACTGCCAGGTGTTTCCTTGGAGCCATGAATGCCTGGCTGCTCTTTCCCGCCCTTCCCACTCGGAGCTGTGGCCACTGTGGGTGTGACAGGCAGAAGGATGGTGTAGCAGAGCGGACTGGGGTCTGGCTTTTCCTTTTTATTTTTGTTGGGAAGTGTCTTGGAGCAAAAGAGGCCTCGAGCTTCCTGGGTGAGAGAGCCAGCAGCAGATTTGGTGCCTTCGTAGCACTGAAGATGTTGCCAGGAGCAAAAGCAGGCTTGGGGCAATGGAGGAAGGTGTTTATGATGTGAAGAAGAGGGGTAGGAGATCTGGAGAAGGTTAGATGATCAGTGAGGATTGATATGATATTGTGTGAGAAGAAGTTACTCTTCTTGAGTGTCTTATGGGTAACCAGTTGTCTGGGCTCCCAAAGGGTCTCACGCAGGGTCTGTGACTCAAGGAGCAGTATCAGAGAACACCTTCACTTGCCATGCTCTGCTCACAAGCACAGGTCGCAGAAGATATAGTCCCAAGCCTTGTTTCCAACTCAGGAAATGACTGCCTCAGTATTCAGTCAACAAAGAATAGTAATGCTTCTATTTCCTTTCCCTTTCTTCTTTTGTAATGAGAAAAGAGAAAAGTTCTCAGTACGAGCAACTTGTTTTTCAAAGATCTCACTTCCAAAACTTTTTCCTTGGAGGGGTTCAGCCTGTAATTTAAGAGTTTTTATTTAATTACATTTTTAAACTTCCCTCCCTTAATTACTTTTTTTTTTCCTTAACACCTAAATATGTTACTATTTGGAGCACAAACAGACAGAGATTACAATTAACAGAATAATTACACTCTTTTTGTCAGTGTAACCTCGTGGTACAGAAAGTATTACAAATCCATTTTAAAACATATTAAATGTTCATATTAATGAGGATAATAGAGAACAAGCACCAGCAAACTAAATATTGTTAATGATTTTGAGCTACTAAATTCATTACCATTTCCTTTCATAATAAAGTAGTTACTTGCTAATTAGACCTTTTTTAACTCATCATTATTGAATTCATTACGTTGTGTGCAGTTAACCCTTAAAAGATCTGCCCGGGTATACAGATACAATTAAAAAATAATTTCAACAGCCTATGAAGCCGATGCACCTTCTACAACCCTGCTTGTGTTTTTGACAGTAGCTCCATGTACTTTTCTCCTGGTACATTTTCTTGACACATCATGCCTAGCAGCTTCTTAGCTGTCACAGCAGCTTCGGCAACATGTACGATGGAAACATGCTGTATTCGTTCCATTTAATAGCGTTTAATGTTAAAACTAAAGTAGAACCCGCTTGTTTGGCCAGGGAAAAAAATATCCGTCAGCACACTAAATGGTTGACGTCAACGAGCTGCTCTTCTCCGAGTTAAATCTGCTGAGAGCTGGGATGATTTACCTTTTCCTCCTACGGAGACAGATACGCTTGTGCCTATCTGGGTATCTGGTCTTTCTCTGCAGCCCTGGATGGAAATCCTATCCCTGCTGAAGTTTGTGTCAAAAGTTCCTCTTGATTTCGAGGTACCCCTGAACTCATCTCCCAGCACCTCTGAGGGTTTTCTCTCCTCTTGTGTGGCTGTACCTTATCCCTTGTGTCTGGTTGCTGGAGAGGGCATTCACAGGGACTCAAAATGCTTCTTCCCTTCTTCCTTCTCCTTCCAATTCAAAAGAATAAGAGATCAGAGCCTCCATCCCTTCTTTCTTTTTTCCTCCATGCACCCTTTGTTTCTTCTCAAAAAACCCCAACCACAGTGCACAAACAACACCATGCACACATCCCCTTTCAAGCTACAGGTATTTAAATAACTAATTAATGAAGCACAAATATACTCGTTCTGCAAATCACTGGGACCTAATGGATTGCACTCCAGGCCTTGCCTGGTTGTGCTAAAGCAACGTGGAAGGGAAGGGGTGATCGTCTTTGGTTGGAAAATGCCATTTTGGGGAGCAGCTCCGTCATCACAACACGAGCTGAGGCAGCGCTGGCCGCGTCGGCAGCCGGGCGGGCACCGCTCAGGTTATTCGCCATAAGCGGCGCCACCGAGGAATAATTTTACTCGGGTAGGAAAGGCTCTGTGACACTTATTGCTCCTGTACTTGATGGCTGGAAGCCGGGGTGACGGATACCCTGCAAATCCAATAGATAACAGATTAGATATGCACGTACTGTACGGCTCTGGAGAAATGCTGCTGCGCCGTTATTCAGATCAGGCCGTCCTCCTCCTGCCAATCGGCAGCCGCGTCTCTGCATACGTGAGATATGAGGGTAGAGCTGTGGGCCTGCCGGTGGGCCAGCCACGGCCCGCCGCTCCGCCTGGCTCCGGCACCGCAGCCGCACCGCAATATATAACAACGATAACGCTACGTATTTGTAACCTGTGTTTTATTTAAACCCGGGTCCCTTTCACCTGTAAATAGCTGGGGTATAAATGTGCCTCACCAATCACGTTGGACTATTGTATTATACAGCCTATTGAATGTTTTTGGCAGGCGCGAGCCCCTCTGCTACTGTGTCCTTATTTTATTATTGTTTTGAGGGTAGAGCTGTGTGATTATCCATTCTTGCTTCAGGCAGAGCAAGCCATCTGGAATGCTTATTAAACCCACAGGCAGATCAGAAGGATATAACTCTGATGATGTACATGTACATGGGCTGTACTACATCATCAGAGCATTGCTCCTCTGATGATGTAGTACACATTAGTGGGCCTAGATAATGGATTAGAACTAGCAGAGTGAAAGTTAGACTTTTTGAAGGATGGATATGGTGGGTTTTTTTCTCCCTCTGGGTAACTGCTGGCATAAGATGTGGAAAGGAAAATTTAAAAGTAAGCCAAGGAGGTTTCAAAACTTATAAGTGCTCAGCTTGTCAATGGGGAGGGACAAGTGGTGATCAAGAGGCTTAAGGAGACAGCTTTGAAACCCTGAATCATTGCAAAGAGGTCATATGTACTTGTCTGCTCGAGTGAGAAGGGACGTGGAACGTGTCCAGAAATAATGCCACTTCTCCAGTCCTCCTCTGGTCGGGCATCACGGAGCGGATTTTCGGTAGGACTCTGGCTTTCCGTCATACTTCAGTACCACATCAAAAACCCAGCACCCTGTGTTATGACACATAGAACGAGTTCTTCAGCAGTTTCCAAATTTATGCTCATCACATATTTGCAAGTACTATTTAGAAATAAGCTTTTCAAATGAACGAGGGATCTGATCAGCTTTCAAACTAGCCATGTGTCTTCTAAGTATGAAAAAAAATCAACATCAGTAAAAAAGAAGAACAATCTGGGCACTATGTATGGGGTGTAGGTGATTGAAGGAATAACTATTTGCATGCCTGTGGAGTTCTAGATGTAATTTCTATTTCTCTTTGTTCATAACCCTTCTGGCAACGGTTTTTGGAGGGAGCTGATATTTGTCTAATCATGGAAAGGTGTTTCGTGTCTAAACAAAACCTTTTCCTGTGGAAGCTGGAAAGGTTCATAGAAGTTAGGTCATTCAGTCAGGAAACTGAATGTGTGCCGTGCAATTTAGCTAACAAATTGCACGCTTTAAATATCAAACTGTAAATATCAAGTACTCAGAAGAATATTGAAATTTTTGAGCAATTCCAAAGAGTAACAGAACTTTGTAAGAGGAGCCGTACACAGTGAGCATACGCTCTGAAAATCAAAGCTGTAAAGTCAGGCAAATGCCTGTTTTAACAATGGCAAATAGCAAGTACGTAAAGGGATGGCTCACATTTTATTAATGCTTAGTGTGTCTCAGGTTTAGCCGCTTTTGTCAACATCCTAAATGTGGGCTGCGTACATCTGCGTGGCTGAGGGAAGTGTGCAGCGTGGGTGGGCCGATGCACATTCGTCAAAGCGGCGATTAATTATTTGGGGTGCAGGATAGCAGCACCGTAACAGCAGTAGCGTAACTACTTTGCCAAAATCTTTACTTTAGGGGGACTGTATGGATTTCTAGTTTGATGGTGACCAGATTATCTGGAGGTGTCAGGGAGAGCTAATAAAAATTCCCGGTTGGAAGAGTGAAGTTCATAATTCACATGACTGTAAAGTGACAAGTTCCCATTTTTACAGATATTGAGGTATTTCTTGGTACACTCAGCGAACTCCAGTTGTGACCATTGTGCGTTCCTCTTGACCTGGGCTTGATGGCTACCAGGAGAGTTTGCTCTCTGTCTCGTAGCAAGTATCTGGAGAAGTTTCTGTTTTATTCCTGTGCAGAATAGAAAGAAACTTGGAAACCTCTTCCCTCTCACTGCAAATCATACAGCTCCTTTTTGGATAATCCAAGCTAGCACACCTCCTAGGCAGCACTTTTGGCAGGAGGGGTGGGTGTATGAAGGGGTGTGTGTCTGTATTTCCAGATTTGTAACTCACCCTTAGAGAAGGATCCAGCTTTTGCCCTTTTTGAAGCCTGCCTTCTTCTCTTTTCCATGCTGGTTACTATGTTCCTGCTCACAGGCACACCCTTCCTTCTCCCCCTGATGAGTTGCCCTCTGTCTTCTGGAGTCTGCTTTCTTGCAAGCCGCTGCAGGGCTGGTGCTTCCCCCAGCAAAGCCTGCCCTGGGTTCCATTTGGGTTAATTATCCCCAGCATCCACTGGCCCGATCAGTTGGGAAGGGCCACAGCAGGATAAACAACCAACCCAGCCGATGGGATGGTCAATCCCACCCTGAGTCCTACTCCTACATAAGGGGAGGGCTGGGCCATGGTGGGGGCTGATGTTTTTGACTTGCTTCAGCATGTGGTGTCTGCGCAACCAGAACTGGGAAAGTTGGTTTGTTGAGCACGGGTAGAACCTTCCCGGCTTCTGTCACTGGCTTTGTCTATCATTTCATTAGTACTATTGTTAGTAGTGTTGTTTTCTTCTCTCTTTGTGTTGTTTTATTAAGCTGTCCTTATCTCAGCCCCTGGGCTCTCACCTTTTTTCCTTCCTCCCAGTTTTCCTTACCATCCCACAGAGAGGGGAAGCGGTGGGCGAGTGGCTGCATGGTGTTTAGCTGCCAGCAGAGGTTAAACCACGACAGTCCCTCTCTAACCTGCCCGTGGCAGTTTCCTTCTTTCCCTCCTACCACTCTGTCCCCAGCTCCAGCTCGCTGACGAACTGTCACTTTCTCAAACACCCTCTCCTCCACCAACTACTCTTAAAGAGGCAGTGGGATAAATGAAATTCAGCATTCGAAAGGCTCAACTCCTCCAGAAAATATTCCACCCACAAGTAGGGAGCTTCAAAATCCATTCCTAGCCGTTAATGCTCCATCCTAACTGACACAGCTTTTCAGTAGTGACATGTGCATTGATCTGCATTACAAAAATAAGAGAAATAGCACTTCTTTTCAGCAGCAGATAATTACCAGCATACATCAGGTTCCCTCCTGCTGATACCCACAGGGTGGAGGGGATGGGAGTGGGCATTAGGTGGAGGGGACGCGGCCAGCTTGTATGCTCAGCCAGATAAATAGCATCGATTGGGATTTGTGTAGAGCCCCGGCAACACCCCTCCTCGCTGGTTTGATTAGCCACAGGAGTACATTCGCTACAGTTAGAGCATTTCACCCCGATCACGTCTTCCACACAAAGGTGCTACTTAGGCTACTAGCAGAAGCAAGCTGGAAGCTGAGAGGTTCTTCAGCCCTTATCAGAAAAGATAAGGTAGCTGTGGCCTGGGTGGAGGAGATGGATGAATTATGGGCCAGAAACCATGCCACCCTCCATCTGTGGGTATGTAGGCACCCTGGCATAAGTGCAGAACTTCCTCTGTCTCCCTTCCCTGCCATCCCTTTGCACACACATAGTTCGGAGGCTTAGGACCTGGGTGAGGTAATTCCTGATGGCTAATTGCCGATTTCTGCAGTCTATGTGAGGAGACTACGTGCACCGCTGGGGCAAGAGTCTGCCTTAGGTGCTTGAATTGTCCCCCTCTCTGTGGTTTGGCTCTGGGTCCCCGATGAGCAGCCACTGCCCCGTGCAGGTGACTTCAGCTTTCCAGAAACTTCTGAGCTCCTCTGCAGTGATCCCCCCTCAGGCAAGAGGCACTTCAAATTTTTGTGAGGGAAGGGGTGCCACTCACCAGCCGCAGAATGCCTGCACTGCCCTCCGGCAGGATGAGGGCCTTTACTTGACTCACTTCTCTTTGGGGCAGATGTCTAAAAAAATCACTGCAGTCGTTTTTTTCTGGCTGAACCATCAGTACACAAAACCCCCTTCATTTTCACAGGAGTGTCGGAAAAACTGCAGCTAGCAGGGAAAGGGGCTGCTGCTGCCTACATGGGACTTCCCCCTTTCTCACTTCATACTCTTGTCATTCTTTAGAGGCAGATAAAGCCCATGGCAATGGGACTGCAAGGGCTCTCTGGGTCTAAGCACGCTTCAGTGTGTTAGATTGACTGAATTTCCTCTCATCAGTCCATGCAATCTGCCGTCAGAAAGTTTTACTGTCTCTGAATCCTTACAAAAACATTCTTAGATAATTGAGATGTTCCCAAACAATTAAGATAACCAGATGTGTCTGTTAGTTGTAATTACCTGAACACGAATTCTTCCTTCAGGAACAGTTCCATTTTGGGGGGGGGCTTTTTGAATTACTCTAGATAATGGATAGGAAGATTAACTCCTGAAAAGTAATCGGTGGTTTGGACCTCGTATGTCTCATTCAGATGCAAAATCACCTCCTCCCAGAATTAAGTACTGGGGCTGAAACAATTTATGAAATGAACTTTCCAGTTCTGCTGTTCTCGTGATCCCCAGCCTGCAGCGCCCTTTCAGGTGACGCCATGGAGTGAACTCCGAGGCTTAAAGTCTATGAACAACCCATGAAGAAGATGCTAAAATGATCTCTTCAAGCAGGGAAAATTGCTGACGGCTTGAAAATGGTCTCACAAACGACTTTGTTAAGTAGCACAGTTTGAATAAAAGTGCTTTCGCACATGCTGCATTTGCACCTAGAGCTGCTGCAACATTCTCATTTTAGAAAGCGCCCGGCTTTCGCTGCATCGCAGCACATGAGGCGAAGGAAGTCAAGGCATCCCTGATGAATTCACGGTGTAGGAAAGACTCCTTTACATTCAGTCCCTCTTTCTTGTAGTGCTTCAGTATCAAGTGAGACTTAGCCCACACCTCAAAACTTATTTTCAGGGCAGAAGTCATGACTTTTTGTTGCAAAATCTTCCCCCTTCCCCTTCTTGAAATCCTCCCCTGAGCTTTGCACTGCTGACTTCCTCCAAATCCCTTCTTCAGGTCCTTCTCCTGGCATTGTCTCTGTCCCCAGGCAAGGGGAGAGCTGAGAGCTCTACCGATGGGCTCAATTTTCCAGCTGATTTTCAATTTTTCAACACTCTGAGGAAGTCCTATATCCTATTACTAATCCCAGCTATTAGCCTCCTCTTTGGTACTTATCTTACTGCTCCCGCTTTCATCATCTGATACTTGGGCACTGTAAATAGGAAGGTGGGGAGCGTCCAAGTACCAAGATTCTTGTCTACTTCTCCTCTCCTTCTTTCTCTGTTTTTACTACATAAATCAATGGCCTCATCTTTTGCTTCTTCTCTGACAACTTCCTCCTGTCCTGTACGATTACCTGTGCCTATTATTAATAGCGATAAGACCAGTGGTGATGATGTCACCTTCAATTGTTCCAAGAAAAGATTTTATTTTTCTTTTTCAGAAAAAAAAAGAAAAGAAATAATTCTTGCGGAGTACTCTATGAATACTTGGGGACTGGTGAGTTCAGAATGGAGTTCTTTTTCTTGAAGCTCATTCAATCCATCCTCTTTCTCTTGACAGTTTTGCCCTGGGCGCTGTTATCTTTGTTGTCCCAGAGGAATATCCTTGAATCTGTTAGTCATGTACATATCAGCTGAGACTTCTGTCACCACTTTCCAGCCTGCTGAGGACTTAAAGATCACAGCATTGACTTGGTGCTGAAAATAAGTGGGCCTTAGAGATGGTTTGGAAGACTAGTGAGAAATGCTTGTTTTCACTCCTGCTAACTAGTTAGAAGGTCTACTCAAGGTGAGCTCAGCGTCATCCTCTCTACTGCATGCGGTGAGTTGTGACAACTTTACCCAGGTATGAAGAGTACGTGGTAGAGCACCTGCTTGTTAAGCTGCCACCTCCCCCTCCTTCAAAAGGAGAAAGCATCACGTAGTTGGTACTTGGGAGCCAATGATGTGTTCAGAAAGGTCGGACCATTTTTTATCCTTGGTAAACGCAAAGCAGGATTTCTGGTGCATGGCAGCAGTTTGTCGTGATTTCTTCACCAGGGTCCTTCAGGCCTGATTCTCCTCAATCAAACAGGTCCTTTTTAGGTCCATGGGAGTATTGCACGTCTTCAGGATGGCCAAAAATACAGTCGTAGCAATGGGGACCAGGGACTTGGGTACCTTTTCCGAGAGACCTGCTTTTTATCTCTTTCCGTTGCTTTTCCCAGGTCTTTTTGACTCCTGCCTCTCCAAGCTCCATCTGTGCTTTAATGGAATGGCCTCCCCTGTTAAAACTCATCTCAGATGTCCCATTTACCACAAGCTGCCTGCGTCACTGACTACCCGTTAGCTTGGTAGCCGGGCCAAAATTTCTCATGGCAATGTATATATTGTATATATTTTGCGTTACAAGAAAGGAGCATGCACCTTTCTTTGGTATGGTCATTTTGTGAGTATTCTCTAGCTTCACGTGGCAGCAGCCTGCGGAGCTGAACTGCTGGGACAAGAAGGAGTTTTATCTGAAACAAACCGTGCGCTGAAGTTTGCCTTCAGGTGAGCTCGAGCTTTATAAAGACTGTCTTGGGAATTCAGGAGTGGCTTGAAGACCTATAATGAAATAGAGAGTTGCACAAAAGGATTTCATTTTAGTAGCATTGTGTGTGTGAGAGAGAGACTGAGAATTCTGGAATCTAGTCACCAAAATGGAAGGGAAGGGAGGCAGAGGGAGAATAAAACTGGGCTAGGTCAATAAGTTTGGAAAAAAAAATGTAATAAAGAACAAAACTACAAGACAAAACCACGGAGCTTAACGCAGGCAAGGAGAAGAGTGTTTGTTCAGTTTGCATATATTTGGTTCTGGGGCAAGAGGGAAGCGAGAAGGGGAAAGAAAGGAAAGTAAGCCTAAAAACTATTTATCTAACTACTGAAGAGTTGCTTTTCTTCCTTTTTCTTGGAGGTTTCATTAAAATGTGTGAATGCCCTTTTTTTCCCAGGGGTTTCTAAGTGTCTCTTTGTACTAACAGTAAAGCAGGCGTCGTGGTCCTGTGGTGAGCAACGCAGAAGGTGTAGCTGGAGGTGCCTAGAAAAACAAATCTGAGGAATATGCCTCCTTATCACCGTCTAAATGTTTTGTCAGATGCCAGTTGGTCTTAGGGAAACTCATTGCTCCCAGGAATGCTTCCAGAGAAGCACTCGGGGATTTGACAGGGCTATGGAAAGTGTTTCAGGCTTGAGACTTCCCATTGCCAGGTCACTCCAGTCCTCTAGACTCTTCGCAGGGAGAGGCAGCTCCCTCTCTCTCTCTGCCCGCCAGTCCCCACAGATACAAGATGGCCGTTGACAGCCCCTGCCTCATAAATGCACTGTGCAATTCATTGCCCGTTCTTTTCCAACGTGTAAAGACACAAGGTAGAGAATCATGACGGGGCCAAGCCAAGGAATGCTGAAGACAGCCCTGGCCGTGCTGAGACCCCTGCACCAAAAGTATTTGAACCTGTTTACCCAGCCTGCCCTCATCACAAATCTTGTATTTCCAAATGAATATTTTAAGCAAAGGGAATTGTGTAGATTGTTAGTGTAGCTTATTAGGTTTTAAAAATTCATGTTTCTAAATTCCCAGTATTATTTTTCCCTTGCTTTAAAGAAAATAAAAATGTGGGGGGAGAAAAAAAATGTCTTTCCAATAAGAGCTTAATTGTCTGTTTCATCTGGAAAGCCCTCTGACTTGAGACTCCTTTCTCCACAGAGCTACCTGAGCACTTGGCGATTCCCTTCTTTTGAAGTGTCTCTTGTACAGTTTGTCTCACTGCTAGAACTGGACATTTGTGGCCAGACAGAGACATTTAAACTAAACAGCAGGTTCTGGACTTGTCAGGCTCCAGCATTCTTTAGGGGCTGTGCCGATGCCAAATGCTCCTGACCATCAGCATGAACCTAAGCGTGAGGCTCATTTCATGCCACTGTAGCCATCCAACAGCTAAGCTGCTGCTTTAATCACTTTGATTTTTCACTTTCCATCTCACCTCTCTTTGGTATTTGTTGACAGGATGAATCTCTCTCTGGGTTTGCCTAAGCCACTGTGTTAATGCTGGGCTCAGACTGGAAGTCTCCCTCTCTGGACGCCATGGACCTTCACATGGAGCTTCAGCTTTTGGAGTAGCGTGTTACTGTGACCGACCCGACCACTGACTGGTAAGGACAGACACCTGAATCTGCAGAGTTTTGCATTAGGTGACAATAAGGAGTGTGAGCAGTAGATTGGATAAATGGCAGATAATTCACCTGCTCACCAGAACCTCAAAGAGTCCCTGTGTTGGAGCTGCCATAGGTTTGCGAAAGAGTAGATGCCCCAGAAGGACCCCATGCCACCACTAGAAGATCTTTAGGATCTAAAGCCCTTCTACTGTTACTGTCAGTACTCAGGTACATTGCAGGATCGCCGCTTCCAGTACTGTTTAGAAGCTGTCCAGAAGGCATGAAATATGCTAAGCAGCTGTTAAAGGGGAAAAAATAACATGTGGCAGAGAAAGATGAAGGATATGCATCAAACTATATCGCAGACACTTGTGATGGCAATGGGAACTGTGGCGTTTTTCTGTGTGTGGTGCTGCAGGCTGAAGTAGCTGTGTTGGTGGCAGGGCTGTGGAAAGGTTGTTTTTCTATTAAGGGCAAACAAAATGAGGGTAAAATTTGAAGTTGAGGAATTTTCTGCTGCTAGGAGGCAAATTACTACACGCACTACTACGAAAGAGCAGCGGTAAACAATACAATATGCTGCGGATTGCAGATGCGTGTGCAGTAACGCCGTGAATACATTAACTTCCCGTGTTGTCAAGGCGAGTGACAGCGGCTGACTGAAATCCAGAAAGGAGCTACTGTCAGTGCGGCACTCGCCCGGGCAAAGTCACATCGCTCCTAATAACAAAGTCTATTCCGTTTACATCTGACATCGTGATCGAGAGGCTCTCATTTGGTGAATTTTATTTATTTCTACCCAGGGAAGTCCACTGAGCTGCTCGATCAGGCTCCAGCCTCCTGCCACGACAATTAAACAAACTCAGCCACGCTGTTTCATCAGTAGGACTGAATTTTCTGCACCTCTCTGTCCTTCTGGTAACTTTTTTCCCTTCTGCTGGACTTGACTGTAGAAAGGACTAAAAGAAAAGCAAGCTCTTTTGGAACTGCGCCTCGGATGCTCTGACCATTAGTGAAGAAAGGGTTATGTCACGAGGGGCAGCGAGTCACGGAAGGCTGTGGTTTTGTGCCTACAACTGTGCGCCGGTCTGTGCAGAACAGGGACTGCACAGCCCTGAGTTTCTCTTTCCTTGTGCTGTGCACGTCCCCAGGAAAACCCTTCAAAGGCTAAATCAGTAGATTTAGTCCGTGTCCCAGTTTGATTAAGGTGGGTCCGTGTGTGACTTACCCTGTGCTGAACATATCCAAGGCAGGAAAGTAAACATCCCATTGTGCTGGATTTGATGAAAGAAAATCCTGGAAAACGTTGCACTTGTCTAAGAAAACTGCCAGAGGCAGATTATTAGGTCTGAATTAAAATGCAGACGAGATTCATTAAATTGTTGACCCTGCCCCCTCCAAAAAAAAAGTCAGGTTGCCATCTTAAATTGACAGCATTAGAGACAAATTATGTGCGCTGATTAATAAGTGTGGGCTAAATTACGGCTTGGAGAGCGGGTGGAGCGCTGTGGGAACAGGAGCGAGGGAAGGAGCGGAGGAGGCAAAAGCCATCCTGCCTGCGGGGAAAGAGCAGAGCCAAGGGCTGGGGGATCTTGTGGTACTTGGGGTGCAGAGGGGGACAAAGAACGATGGATGTGTGGGCAGGAGGAAGGCTCTGAGCCTCCTCCAAGGAGGGAGATGGTGACACAGCACCTACTGTAGAGCAGTTGGCCAACGTGCTCCCCTGATCCAGCGGTGGTGGTGTGAGTGCTGAGCTCAGGGACTATGTTACCTCTTTTCTTCAGGCAAAGGGAAGTTCTCATTTTAAAAAAGAGGGGAAAACCCACCTGAACCTTGGAAGGGTTGGATTTAAGAAGTTAAATAAGAAAGGCAGGGTAAATCAGAGACTTGAGAGGCCAATTTCCATCACACCAGGGGGAAAAAAAATACTGACCGTTTCAGACAAAAAAGGGAAAAAGCAGATGTAACAGTATGTGTATTACTCATGAGACATAATTCTCTGAAAATACTATGACCGGTACATAAATAGCAAAATGAATGTTATTAACATGTTAATTTTACTAACCCTTTAACCTATTGATTAGCCAAACAGAAGGAAACAGCATCTTTTCATGCTTCCCCCTCCCTCCCCCCCC
>WEIS01020989.1:73889-85833 GCA_013389965.1 Todus mexicanus | reverse complement strand
TGTTGTTTTTTTCTTATCATTTATCGTCGTTTCAAATAAATTGTTACAAAACGCCGAGCTGTGGTGTGCTCCCTGCGGGCGGGGAGGGCAGGGGAGAGGAGGGGAATGGAGGGGGGGTCCTGCTGCTCAGATGATGCCGGAGCAGCGGGGAGATGGGGGAGCACCCCCAGCCCGGGCAGGCAGCTGGGCTGGGAGGGGGAGGGCAGCGCCCCCAGTTCCATCCATCCATCCCAGCTCCATCCATCCATCCCAGCTCCATCCATCCATCCCAGCTCCATCCATCCATCCCAGCTCCATCCATCCATCCCAGCTCCATCCATCCATCCCAGCTCCATCCATCCATCCCAGCTCCATCCATCCATCCCAGCTCCATCCATCCATCCCAGCTCCATCCATCCATCCCCCAGCTCCATCCCTCCCTCCCTCCCAACCCCAGCCGCTGGCGGAGCCTATTTATAGCTCGCACCAGCGCGGTTGCGTAAAAGCCCTGCCAGAGATCTGGGCCATCTTGTGCTGCGGGAGCCAGGGAAACCCGCAGCTCCGCGCATCCCGCACCCCGGGGGCCCTCGGCAGCGGGGAGGGGGCGGGGGCGCTGTGCCCCACCTCGGCTGCCCCGCACCCCCAGCAGCAGCCGCCCAGGACCGCCCAGGTCAGGCAGGAGCAGCTCCCCGAGCTGCTGGTCCCAGGACATCCCCGCAGAGGGCAGCGCCCTTGTGCCCTACAAGCCAGAGGGTGCAGAGGGGCAGCAGCCGCTGCCTGGGGCAGCCCCAAACCCAGGGAAGGTGCAGCTCTTCCTTCCCTGGGGCCCAGCCCCTGGGCAGCAGCTCGATTCCTGTGTCCTACAAGGGCGGCGATGTTATTACCTGGAGAGAGGCCAGAGCAGGCAGCGGTGTCCCACGCCGGGGACCTGGGGCAGCAGGCGGGAGCTCTGCATCCCAGCGCCCAGCTGCAGGTGTGTTCTCGGTCAGCAGATGACACTGCAGGTTGCGCAGAGCTGCAGGAGATGCCACCGCCGAGGTCTGGCTGGAGCACACACAGCTTCAGGCAGCCGGGATCACCCTGCTCCCCAGGGGGATGGTCAGACCCATCGCATCTCAGCAAGGGCACGGCTCTGCCCTTGGCAATGACCTGCAAGGAAGAATCACTCAAGTGGTGAGGAGCATGGCCCAGAAGGCAACCCAGGCAGGCACTGGGCAGGCCGGGGAGGCAGCAGGGGGACCCTCCTGGCCAGAGGGGCTGGCAGCTCTTAGCTCACAGGCTGAGACTGCCGGGAGCTGTGGCGCTGCGACAGCCCCAGGGGAGATCCCTTGGGGCAGGCTCTGGAGAGACACCCAACCCCGAGGACATCCAGGGCCAGTGACTCCAGTCTCATCACCCAGACAGGCCATCCCATGGCCCGTGGATGCCCAGCAGCCTCCTGCAGCAGCCAGCTTCAGTCCCAGGGCTGTGCTTATCCCACCTTCAGGTGCCCAGGAGGAAGCAGAAGAGCCGCCCTGCAGCCCCTCTGCTCTCTCCTCGAGCAAAGCAAAGACCCCCCAGACATTCAGTCAGGCTCCGGAAAGGCTCTGCTCAAGCCAAGTCCTCCACATTGCATGAGCTCATAGCTCTGGTGCTGCGAAGCGTTAAGACAGGACCAGCAACACCACTCCAAAAAGCCACAACACCCATCTCGGCAGCCACAAGCTCGATAGTGGCAAAGTCCATTCCAGCTTTCTAAGACCAAGACTTCCACTCTCCTGGTCACCACGATGGTCAGGAGGTGATAAAGGCAACGCTTGGTGAGACAGATGGGATTTCCTTCACCCACCTTGCAACAGCCCAGCTTCCCCAGCTGCTCCTTCGCACGGCTGGCAGGGGAAGCTCCAAACCCAGCTGGAGCTCAGTGTTGAGGGCACGTTACAGCTGCAGGTGTCACCCCCCAGCCCTGGCAGAGCCACACAACGGCTCTGGTGGCCACAGAGCTAAGCCCTGGGCAGCAGCCTGACCTGTGCCTGCCCCAGGGCACCCCCAGCTGCTCTATACCCATTCCTGCTGTTTGTTCTGCACAGTTTGGCATCGTGCCCTAGAGAGACCAGCCCAGCAGCTCCAGCCCTGACCTCCACCTTCCCCAGCCCAGCACAGGCATTGGCAGCACCCACCCCTGACCATGCTGGAAGCTGCCCAAGCTTCCCACAGCCCTTCGACCCCAGAACCCAAGCAGGAGCAACTCTGGCTCACACACCAGACACATCCACGCAGCAAACTCGGGTGTCAGAGTAAGAAACAGCCCCATAGCTCCAGGCCTCCTCCCTTCCCATCAGGATCAGCTCTCTCCACCTCACTTCTGAGAGCCCATCTCTGCCTGCTCACCTGCAAGGGCACCCAGCGGGTCCCATCAGCTGAGGATAGCGCCTCCAGGATGGGAACAAGGCAGCCTGAGTCCACCCTCGCTCCTCCTCTGCCGCTCCCAGCCCAGGCTTCCCGGCACTGGCAACAGAGCAAGCGGGGGATGTGGCGTTCCTGTAGCAGGGGAAGAGCCAGAGAAGGGGTTTATCTGCTCCCAGGGGTAGGAAGAGGCTCTCTGAGCCAAGGGCAAGCGGGAGCGCTCCTAGGCCAGACCCAGTGTTTCACTAGTCCTTCCCTGTTGGAGAAAACCAAGCCCAGAGCCCAAGCTGCCCCCAGAGCTGCTCCTGCAGCCCGCTGGTCAGTTTGGTGAGGTGACAAGACACAGCACACCCGACAGCGTTCGACAGGGAACCAGTTTAATCAGGTATCGGGTTTGCACCTTTCTTTTCAGTATCACAAGTTCTGCGTTTTTCTAAGAAATACAAAGCACTCCCGGGTTGTACAGAACACTGGTCCTGGAGGAAACGAGGTGGGGAGAACGAGACACTCGGGTACAGACACATCAACCCCCAGGCTGGGCGGCAGGGGAGGAACCCCCGGTCCCCACCCTGGTCACATCGCAGGAGGACTCGGTGCCCAGGGGGCTGAGCCACAGCAGCGGCTGCCCCTGCCCAGCTCAGGGTAACCCAGCACAACCACAGGACGTGTCTGCGCCCCATTAGCGCGACGCTAACGAACACATCGCTCCCACATTGCACAGCAGAGCAAAAAAACTTTACCAAGACCAGGCGAGGAGCATCCAGGTTCATCTACTCTAGATAACAATAAACCCAGAGCCTGGGGGGAGTTACTTCATCCACAAGGTAGAACAACTGATTCAATAGGTTGAACACATGCTGACAGCACATAAATAGAAGTTGCTTTTTTTTTTTTTTCCACTTTAAAAAGACATTACGAAGGTCTAGGGTCCGATTGCCTAGACACTGCCGCATGCACACGACTATCGGCCTCCGCAGAAGCGCGCTGCTGTGGCAGCCAGGAAAGCCGGCCCTGCATCAGCCATTCCGGGTGTCACGGGACAGCCGGCCTGCCCCGCGCGCACAAACCCACGCAGCCGGGGAATAAACACGGTGCCAGCCAAGGCGGGCGTTCCACACAAACTCTGGGGTGTTGTTTTGTTTAAAAAAAAAGAAGAAACGTTGATCCATAAAGGGTTACGGTTAACGGATAGCATCATCACTTTTTATTTCTCAGAACCAGAAATGGCATGGAACGGACAAACAACAACAGAAAGAAAAGACACGGCATGTCATTTCCAGAAGTGCAACCAGGGTAACAGGGAAGCCTCTCGGCGAGACGAAGGGTTTCCGCAGCCGGGAGAGGAGGGGAGCCGCGGCAGAAGATGGCAGCTCCCGCTCCCGGCGGGCGCCTGACCTTGCGACGCTCTCCGAGGGGATTCGTCACCGCAGCCTCCACCCTCCCAACCCCCTCCCAGCCAGCGGGACCACCGAGTCCCCCAGAGCCCACCGAGCCAGGGAGCTGCGGGAAGGTGACTTTGCAGGGAGGTACCCCAAAATAACAAACCTTAAAATAAATAGGACCAGAGCTTCTTTACAGTAGGCGATGCACTAGCTTAACGATGAACATAACTAAGACTAACAGTCACTTCTTGCCAATGGAGAAACTTTTCCTCCTTTTCACATTTTCCAGCCCCCGGCTCTCCGCGCTGCAGTGCGGACGGGGTGACGTTGCTGGGAGCGAGCGCAGCAGCAGCAGCGAGTCCCATCCTCGCGCCAGGGCGAGCAGGGCCAGCTGGGGAGGCCCTGGACAGCCCCAGGGCCAGCAGAGAGTGGAGGCAGCCTGGGGTGCCCCTGTCCATCCCCATGCCAGCCAAAACCATCCTCCGCAGCTACCAGCAGCTCTGCGGCCCCAGCCATGTTGCTCCGGATGCTACCGCCACTGACAGCTGCGATCCAGCTGCCTCCTCCAAAAACACTTCTTCCAGAGGAAAGAGGGGCAGGGTGGGGGCACAAGCAGGGCCTGACCTCACTCATGCTCCCCCAGCACCCTGCTGCAGCCCAGGCTGGGGGGCTAGTGGAGGGCTGGTGGGTGCTGCCGGGGCTCACCACCCAGCCCGGGCCAGGGGGCAGGAAGGGGAATCCCAGCCCCACTGCCAGGGGAGNTCATTTGCATAGGGCTCGCAGCGCCCCGGCTCTGCCGCGGGGCAGGCGCCGAGGGCAGCGAGCGGCGGGGAGCGAGCGGGCTCGGCCCCGGCTCTGCCCCTGCTCCTGGCTCTGCCCCCGCTCCCGGCTGGTCCTGCCGCCCAANTGCTCCCCCAGCACCCTGCTGCAGCCCAGGCTGGGGGGCTAGTGGAGGGCTGGTGGGTGCTGCCGGGGCTCACCACCCAGCCCGGGCCAGGGGGCAGGAAGGGGAATCCCAGCCCCACTGCCAGGGGAGACAGGGTGGCGGTGAGGAAGGGGTCAGGAGTGGGGAAGGGGAGGGAGGGGAGAGGGGGCCGCGCAGCGCTCACTTCTTGGAGCTCTGCGTCTTCTTGGGCAGCAGCACGGCCTGGATGTTGGGCAGCACGCCGCCCTGGGCGNTGGTCCGCAGCGCTCCCCCGCAGGCTGCCCCCGTTGCCTTGCCCGACCCGCGGTCGGGGCCTGCGGGGGGTGAAGGGCGAGAAAGGGGCTGCGATCCCTCCTCCGCACCCGGGCAGCGCTGCCCTCCCTGCCAGAGCAGCAGGCAGCAGAGGGAANTCAGGTACTCCAGCACGGCCGCCAGGTACACCGGGGCGCCGGCGCCCACCCGCTCGGCGTAGTTGCCCTTGCGCAGCAGCCGGTGGACGCGGCCCACGGGGAACTGCAGCCCGGCCCGCGACGAGCGCGACTTGGCCTTAGCCCGCGCCTTGCCGCCGGACTTGCCCCGGCCCGACATGGCCGGCAGGCAGCGGCCCCTCGCTGCTGCTGCCGCCGCCGCCTCCCGAGAAGCGCCGCACGCAGAACGCTCCCTCCCGGCGCCTGCAGGGANATCCCTCCTCCGCACCCGGGCAGCGCTGCCCTCCCTGCCGGAGCAGCAGGCATCAGAGGGAAAGGTGCTCCCCAGCCACTCCGGGGGCAGGTCACACCTGGTGCCTTGTGGCCACCTCCTCGCCAGGTAGGAGCAGCTGCTGCAAACAGCTCTGGGCAAGCAGCCAGGCTCCAGGTGAAAGGCAGGCGGTGTAGTTCAGCAGTAACACCTCCCCATCAAACCCTCAGCGTAGTTTTTTATCGGTGGTGCTGCTGCTGGTGCTGCTGGAGGGAGATGATCTATATCCTGTGGCTCTGCATCACTCCTGCCTCCCAGAGGGACAGATTACGTTCCCCAGAGCACGGAAAGTTGAGCATCCCCCACTCGTGCTCAGCATCTTCACTCCCTCCACAGCAACTGGAGACCTGAAATAAATTTGAGATGAGCTGGCGACTTTTGGAAAAGCCTTATCTGCAGTTAGCGTGGACCAGGCCAGGGCAGCTGAGCTGCTCACCCTGGAAGAGCAATGAATGGCCAGGCAGGAAGAGAAACCTTATTTGTAGCTCCTGCAAGGACAGGCACCACAGTGACAGTCCCAGAGCTTGAAGATCTATTTATTCTAATATTCTGCTGCTAATGCAGGGAATGCAGGGACTCTCTTGCCTCAAGCCACCATGGCAGTGATGAGGAGAGAGCCAGCAACAGGATTTCTGGCTGCAAATCCTAATCCCACCCAAGCTTCCCATAAGCCAGGAGACTTTCTAGGCTCGGCTGCCTCCATGGCACGTGAGGGACTCAGAAACAGATTTGGCTGCAAGAGCACTCAGGTCTCCCCAGGTGTCCGTCCTGCAGCTCCTGCCTCAGCTCTGCTGTTCCCTCCCAGGGATGAGCCACAGCTACAGCTACCCCTGCAGCTGCCCAGGGACAGATCATTTGAGAGGAGCCCCAGATTAAATCCCCAGGGAATATTTTTCACTGGCAAATACAAAAGCCCCAGCACCATGGCCCTGCCAGTACCCCGAGAGCTCAGCAGCGGGCAAGGGGGACACGGACACGCACACACATAAGGGCACTGTGCCGTCAGCCAGTTAATCCCATTTTATTGTTTCCAATGTAAGTGAAGTACTGCTGGTCCCGCCGTGTCCGGCTTTTGGTCTGTAACATCTGGTTCTGTTGACAAAATCCCTGACCTCAAAAACAACCACCCTATGCTGTTCCGTAACGGCACTTTGGTTATCTGGGCTTTAATGAATGACCTTTATGAGGAAGGCGGAGCACATCCCTCCACAGATCAAGAAAATCCTCTCTAAGTCTTCAAATCCCATTAACAAAAGGATTGTACAAACAACGTGACCACGACGCGCTGTCCCACCCTGCTGCCTGCAGGAAAACCCAAGTAAAATCCAGTTCCTCCCAGGCGCCGCTTAAACATCTCCCTGTTTAGAGGCCACAAACGCAGGTGCGACCCTGGTGCAGAGCAGGCTGGCTCTCGGAGATCTTCCCACGCTGGGTTTTCCTCCTGGTATTTATTGCATATTCCTCTGTACTGCAGCCATCGTTTGAAGGCGAGGGTATTAGAAAGGAATTTGTGGAGAATCAATATGGAATTAAATGGAAACAAGGTATCAGTCTAATCCTGAAAAGAGGGAAAAGGAAAGAAAACAGGAGACATGAACTACAAACACTGGCAGAAGGCAGAAGCTACTCCTCCCTGGCAGGCTGAGATGCTTCTCAGGGCTTTATCTTCACTTGGCACGAGTGACTAGCAGGGAGGGAGGCCAGCGGGTTATTTTCACTCCTGCCAGCACAAGACAAAGCCAAAACCTTTAAAGACAAGCAACCTTTTAACAAAACACGAAGAAGAGGCAACAACCTTGAGCATCGGATCAACACCTGAGAGGCTTGGAGAATCTTAACGCCAGCCCGCAAAGCCTTCTGAAAAACTATTCCTCATTCTGCCTAGGAAAATCAGGAGGTAAAAGGATGGCCAGCCACCCTGCTTGGTACCTAAGCCTTGTGCTTCTTCGCAGCCGGCCCTCCCTCCTTGCCCAGCCACTGCTGCAGGATATCTGCGCTGGTTTTCTTGGGCGAAGGGCTGTGGATGAACTGACTTTTCCACCTGGGTAAATCATTTTCTTTCTTCTGAGGAGAGCCCTCCTGGGAGTTTTTTAACCAGCCCAGCATCGCTTTGCTGCTTGGGGTGGCTTTGACCTCCTGGAGAGACAAAGGACAGCGGGAGAGAAGTCAAAAGGACAGCGAGAGCAGGGCAGGCTGGGCTGCAAGATCTGGTCGAGAGAGGGAAGCGGAGGCTGGAGCAGCGGCCCTGCCTGTAATCAGGCACATCTGCGGGAGGTTCCCTGGGCTGCTGTGAACTGGCTTGTTCCAAGCCCCATTTCACATGGAATTTGCCTCATTTGGCAGAGAAATCCTGGCACAGGGTGACAGTTTATTTCTGGAAGCAGAGGGAAGGGAATCTGTTTGGGACTCTGCGCTCCAGCATCAAGCAGAGGCAGGTCCCGCAGCCGCCGCCTGCTGCTGCCCCTCCTGCAGCCTGGCAGCGCCAGCCCTGCTCTGGGACGTCACCGTGGTCAAGCTCTCCCCTGCCAAGCCCCTGCCCCACACTCACCTTCTTGGCTCCCAGCTCGATGCGTGCAACACACTCGGGCGTGTTGTTGCGGATGTTGTTGACGAAGGTGGACACTGGGTGGAAAACGATGTTCTCTGTGGGCTGGATGAGTTTAACTGCTTCTTGGGTTGGCACTTCAGCAAAGTCCAGCCATTTCCTGATGGCCTCATCCCCATCCAGGATGGCTGGCATCCTAGGGGACAAGGCAGTCAGAGCCAAAGCCCAGCCCTGATAGCAGAGCAGGGTGGCAAAAGCCAGGCTCATAAGGTAGCAAGGAGTTGGCAGCTCATTGGGAAACGGGGAAACCCAAAGCAGCAAGATGCTCTGCCACAAGGCAGTGTGTGCATCCTTTGCCCAGGAAGCGGCTTTGCTGGAAGACAGAGGGGCTGACTGCCAGACCTTGGTCAGGCAGAGAGCGATCCAACTCCAGAGAGTGATCCAACCCCAACTGCCACCCTCTGGGGCACAAAGATGGTGATTTATGGAAAGGGCATGAAATGGTGACCCCAAATGAGCCGGTAATGTTGTAGCGTTTTCCTTGGAGGGCATCGGGAGGAGGCAGGACTCCCTGCCTGTGTCCTGCCCACCTGGTGTTTAAAGGCACAGCTTTCCTCCCCGGCCCCCCTGCAGCCCCCTTGCCGGCTCTCACTTGCCTGTGATGGATGAAGCTCAGGTCCTTGGAGGCATCCACGGTGATGATGGTGTAAGTGTACAGCGCTTCTCCTCCTGTCGGCGGCTCCCAGCAGTCGAAAATCCCAGCCATGGTGAGCAACCTCCATCCTCTCCATTCCTCGTCTGCCTCCTTCTCCTCAGCCTGCAGGGGAGAGGCTCCGTCGCTCTGGTCAGCACCAATCTGTGGGCAGACGAAGCATCACAGACTTGCCAGGGCAACAACTCAAACCAAGACACGAACTCAACTAATTAGAGGGCTTTCCAGGAGCTCTTCTACTAATTTGAGGTAACTCCAGGAGCAGTACTGGGAGCTTTATTTTCCCAGAGGCAAGCCAGCGCTCTCCTCCTTCTGAACCTCCTGGCTGCCGGCTTAGGCGGAGGAAAGAGGTAGTGAAACTCCCAGCGCGGTCCCCTGAGACACGTCACCCACCCATGCAAATATCCGGCACGTGGGGAGCAGCAAGCGTGACGGCGAGGATGCTGCAGCAACGTTCACGGCCAGGGGACCACAGCGTCAGGGAGCACCGGCCGCAGAGGGACGGCAGAGCGCCGGGCCCACCACGGAACAGACCCCCTTGGCAAACAGAGACCCCCCGAGATGGGCACAGCTGGAGGGAAAAGGGCTGTTCCCAGGGCAGCTAAAGGGAGCAGGAGCTCCGAGCTGGGCGCGAGCGTTCGGACCCAGCGAGGGACTCCGTACCACGGCATCCTTGCTCTGGGGGAAGTAAATGAAATACGGCTGCTTCCCCGCGCCGTGCTGCTGCCACTCGTAGAAGCCATCCGCCAGGACCACGCAGCGCTTGCCCTTGAGGAGAGCACCCTGGGGAGAGAAGGCAGAAGCGAGGGGTGAAGAACAGCCTCGGGCAGGCTGCAGGGGAGGATGGTGGCTCCGGGGACCACCCAGCCCCTCGCTCCCTCTCGGGGTTCCCCCAAACTGCCCCGCAGGGTGCACAAAGGCCACCACCAGCGCTGTGATGAAAGCTGAGCTTCACCAGCAACAACCTCTTCAGTTCTATTTCAGCTCTGCTTCAGCGTTCCCCTGACTCTGCAGGAGAGGGACTTACTCCCCTGTGCAGCAGGCAGACGGTGACCGGCACCCGCTGGGGAGATGCTTCAGCTCTGGCTTTGCTGACTGCAAGATCTCTTCAAGCTGGACACGAAGCCAGCAGCAGCTCACCTTGTAGGAGGACTTCTTCAGCATGGTGTCGCTGCGGCAGTTGGAGGTATTGAACTGCATTTTGGAGGGGTCGTCCTTTTTGAACCAGGAGGGGATCAGGCCCCAGCGCATGTCCATGAGGACCCGCTCGGAGGAGTCCGCATCCTTTTGAGTGAGACAGAAACACCTCAGGTCAGAGCCAGCTCGCAGGGACCACGAGCATCCCCCATCGCTTGAGCGAGGGGCTTCGTGGAGCCCTGCCGAAGCAGCTTCTCCCCCTGCAAGAAGGGAACAGGCCGACGTCTCTGCCGAGAGCTGAGCTGGGGCTTGCAGCCCCTCCAGCACCAAATTTGCCTCTGCTCTTCTGCAGAGGTGCTGCTCGCAAGCTCTGCAGAAAGAGCCACTCACTATAACCCACTGCATATTCTTAACGGCTCCCCTGTAACAATCAATCTTCAGTGGAAAGCACAAGAGTATTTTNGGTGATTCCACCACCTCCCTGGGCAGCCTATTCCAATGGGAAATCACTCTCTCTGTAAAAAAGAGATAGATATATCCACTACACATAGATATCTGTATGCTTCTAGCTACAGATATACATATCTATATCTATACAGATATAGCTACAGATATATATATATATGCCTACTAGAGGTGTATATATACAGGCACGGGTACGTGCCCAGTTTGTTGAGGTCTTCCAGAGGCTCCCCCAGATGAGGGGCTGCAAAGAGGAGCACCTTGCAGTGCGCCTGTGTCCCAACAGCTGAACAGAAGAGGCACAACCACGTAGGTGTCTGCCTGGCACCCACAGCACAGTCCTCTGCTCCACCAGCCGCTCTGGGAGGATACGGGACCCCACAGCAGGAGAGGAGAGGACGAGGAATGCCCAACATCATCACCCACAGCACTGCAAAGCTGCCCCGCTGAGGTGACCCACCCCATCCCCTGTGCCAGCAACGGCAGCGAAGTGCAGCAGCCCCTTTTGCTGCCCACCAGCAGTTCCAATTCAGGCTGTTTCAATTCAGCGCACCCAGCTTCACCCCACTGAACACGAAAAAGCAGCAGTTCACCGGGCGCTCTCTTGTGCAGAAACCAAGCGAGGTGCACCAACAGCTGTACAGGCTGCTCGGGTTGTCTGGGGCAGGCCTGGGGAGCCTTAAATTAGCTGCGTAACGGCCACCACAGGTGTGCAGATATTTTACAGTTGAGATTTTATTTCTCTCTACCTTCCCCTGCGAATGCGATCTGGACACACTTAGCAGCGTTATGAAATTAATAATAATAATAACAATAACAATAATAATAATAATTAAAATGATGATGATGATGCCTCAGGGAAGCAGAATAAAAACAGCAGTGCAATTATAGGCATTTGGGAAAGAATTCTACCACCGTTAATCACTTCTATATAAACTTCTGCAGAAAATATAGCACTACGCTGGCACCGTGGCACCGATTGAGTCGCCATCCCTTGAAGCGTTCGAAAAGTGTATAGACGAGGTGCTTAGGGATATATTTTAGGGGTGATCAAGATCAGAGTTAAAGGTTGGACTGAATGATCTTATAGATCTTTTCCAACCTAGGTGATACTGTGTGAAGTAATAATAATAATAATAGCCTCAGGGAAGCAGAATAAAACCAGCATTGCAATTATAGGCATCTGGGAAAGAATTCCACCACCGTCAATCACTTCTATATAAACTTTTGCAGAAAATTATAGCACTCCGCTGGCACTGTGCCACCGATTCCCTGCCCTCCCTCCTTTGGAACAGGTCCATATGAACAGGTCCATATGAACAGGTAAACATGAACAAGTAAATATGAACAGGTCCATACGAACAGGTCCATACAAACAAGTAAATACGAACAGGTCCATACGAACAGGTAAATATGAACAGGTCCATACGAACAGGTCCATATGAACACGAAGAGGCGCCTTGGCGCTGAGCAAACCCCCCGAGCGAGCGGGGCCGGGGGGTCCCGCATCCCCCGTGGGGCTCAGCCCCGCTCGGCCCCGCCGCCCCTCGGGCTGTCCCCGGTGGTTGGGCACGTACCTGCTGGAGGTGTCTGCGGGCCAGCAGCACCGGGCCGCTGCTCTGCGGGCCCCTGTTGTAGCAGGGCCGGTAGGTGCCCGGCCGCACCCACTCGGGCTGCCG
>WEIS01020989.1:51827-73864 GCA_013389965.1 Todus mexicanus | reverse complement strand
CCCGCGCCCCCCCCCCCGGGGCCGCCCGCCGCGGCCCCCGCCGGTCCCGGTAGGCGCAGGCTCGGCGGAGGTTGTCTGCGCCCAGCGAGCAGGCGGTGCGGCCGCACATCGCAGCCCTCGGCTCGGCTTGGCCCGGCCCGGCTCGGCTCGGCCCGGGTCCCTCCGGGTCCCTCTGCCCGCCCCGGTGCCGCCCCTCGGCCCGCCCCGTCGGGGGCAGCGCCGGACCCGCCCCCGGACACAGCAGGAGGAGCCACGGGAAAAGGACGGGGCTTTTTATTGTGGGCAATGGACAGGCGGGGCTGGGGGGGCCAGGCAGCTGCTGCGGGGCAGGGGATGCTGGGGTGATGCTGGGGAGATACTGGGGAGATACTGGGGAGATGCTGAGAGATACTGAGGTGATGCTGGGAAGATGCTGGGGAGATGCTGGGGAGATACTGGGGAGCTGCAGCCAGAGCAGCAGCACCCGAAGGATCTGTCGGGTTATCCCACCGAGGCCATGATGACATCCACGGGCAGCTCCTCTCCGCTGCGGGCGGTCACCTGCATGGTCACCGTGTCGGTCAGCACCAGGCGAGAGCGCACCAGGAGGTCGTGGCCACCGCGGAACACACCTGGGAGAGAGAGCGGGAGGAAGGAAGGAGTGCTCCCTGCGCTTGCCTTGGCGAGTCTGGCCAAGAGCGACCCTCAAGCACCACATTTCTCATTCATTGCAGCATACCCAGGACTCCTGCTACTGCAAAACTCATAAAAGCAATGTCTAAAATAAACTCCATGTGAGAAGAAGTCCAGTGCCTACCAGTCACTTGTCTAACAGCCCCGGAACACATCCATCTTGCCAGGCAAGGGATGCACTTTCCCCTCAGGCTCACCCCAAACCAAGATGCTACAGATCACGAAGACAGCGAATTCCACCCAGCTGAGCCTGGGGCTGATCCCGACACCTCCCCACCACAGCACCCTCCCTGATCCCAACACCAGCTGCTCTACGCTTGCGGAGACAGAAATCACGGCAGGCGCAAGCCTCCAAGTCCTAGCCAGAGAGCGGTGAGGTCCATCAGAAACTCCTGTCCTGACACTCACCAGGCAGCTCTGTGCAAGCTCCCAAAGAGCAGCTGCTCCTCAAGCAGAGACCTCACCCCCAGCTCACCTGCCAGGTACAGAGTGTGGGAGTTCTTGTTGTCTGGCACTTTATCCGATCGCTCGCAAGGCTGCATCCCCAGGAACTTCACAATATTGCTAACGGCCTCTGTTAAGAAAAAAAAATAAGTAAAACAGGCTCCACGTCACAGGGATGCACGAAGAGCATCTAAAGCTGACTCAAGCCCTCTCTACATGCTAGGGTTCCCGCTCCTTGCCCTGAGGGACACACAGTGTGGCCACTGTTGGTTTTCTGAGACCACCAGGGAGGCACAGGCAACAGGAAGGAACCCACTGCCACACGGCAGTTTGTTATCTGGTGTAGCAAAGGTGCAACAAAGGCGGCGGAGAATGAGTCAGGCACGGGAAGTAGGAGAGCACAGCTGGCTGCGCACCTACAGCACAGCCCTGCAGCCTGCTTGCTTCTCTGGGGACAGGCACAGACGGAAGGAGGCATCTTGCACGAGACCCACGTCTTCAGGGGGCACTCGAAAAGGCCTCAGGGAGGGTATCTGAAATCCCAAGGGGCTGTGCAAAGCACAGACGGCTACAGGACAAGGACACCCTTCTAAGCCATCAAAAGGACTGAGTTTTTACAGGCTTCTCGGGAAAAACGAAAGGACTCTTTAGCACATGATGAAAGAGAAGAACACCGTGAGCCTGCCCACCAATCTCATGTCTTCTGCTCTTTGCGTCTTTTCTTACTGGTCTCAAGAAGGGAAGTGGGAGCTCACAGCTGGACTATGGTCTGTTTGCTTGGGAGGGCAGAGAGCAAAGCAAGATGTCCTCCTGCCTCTTACAATCCAGCTTGGTCTCCACAGGGCCCAGAATATTCACTTGCTGTTTTGAAACCTGAACTAACTTGTTATCACAGTAACCGTAGCTCTGCATTTAACAGCTGTGAAGGGGTTTGCCCCCTTAGCCTTTCTGGGAGAGATGTGAAGTGTGCCAGGCTGTGCCTTCCAACTCTGCCTGCTGGAGAGACTGGTGAGAGCTCTGCTGGGCTCAGACACCCCCTTACCTTCAAGGGTTTTAATAGCTGACAATGTAAAGGTCTCTTCCTTTTCGTACTCGTCACCCACTTCATCCCAGGCTGCTCCAAAGTTTGGCTTCAGAACTCGCTGGATGTGATCAGCCACAGTTACCTCCAGGTCTTCAAGCTGGTGGTAGAAGAGGTTTGAGTGAAACGTGGTTGTTCTTAATCCTGCTCTCTCCAGCATGAGCTTCAGACCGAATTCTGTGAGATCAGGTGAATGTAGGAGACAGCCTCTGCTTCCACTCATGGATGCATCAGAGCAAGCCCTACCCCTTCTGGTTTGCTTGAGCAAACACTGCTTGGCTGAGCGACTGCTGGGCCTGGGAAAGCCACTGCTCATGCCATCTCCAGTGTTTACAAAGCAAGTTCCCGTTCTGAGCACAGCCCTTGGCCTGACAGAGACCAAAGCACTGGACAAATGTCCAAAGTAGAGAAAACCCCAAAGCTAAGAAGTAGCTGCGTGTGCTCACACAGATGCAGCATTTGCTTCCCTGGAATGCACATGAGCTTCTACTTTGTGTTATTGGGTTGTTGTTTTGTAGGCTGGTAAAGCAGAGTGAGGCACTGTCAGACACTTGCTACCACCTAACTTTGTGTGCTGGCTTAGCTGAGCTGCTGCTGTGACTGGTCTGTGCCTGGCAGAACCGGGCTTGTCCCTCCAGAGCATGCATTGAAGGGCAGCCAGTGCCAGGGCCAGCCAGACACCAGCCCGCATGAGTTCCAGCAACTGCTGCAGCAAAGAATCTCCTCCCGATTCCAAGTGAAACACACGGAAGAGTTTGTTTAAATATCACTCAAACGCTGTGGTGACTGGTGGGAAGCAGAGAGAGGGGTTAACCTTGCACGTTCCATTGGGAAAAACCCTCCCCGCTGCCGGGAGGACGCAGTGTCCTCAGTGATTCACTGCACAGCAGTGCCTCTAATCAGTATCGCAGCAGTACAGGCAACGCATAGAGAACAGCCTCTGGAGCTCACAGGGTGAACTGAGGTTGTGTCACAACATCCCTTCCTCTCCCGAGGGTAAGCACCCCACTCTGTGAGGCAGTCTCAGTTTCTGACCGAGCCTAAGTTCAGCTTCTTCCTTTGTGGTAAAATAGTGGGCCTGGAAAAGGCAAAGCATGGCAGAGAGATGCTTCTGCAGCGTCGGTGCTTTCATCACTCTCGGTGCTCCACCTTTCCCAGAGCAAGAACAAGGACTCAGACGAGCCACTAGGTAATGAACTGTGCCACCACAGGGAGCAACTCATGGAGAACAGAAGATGTCCAACAGCCCTCTTGTCTCCACAAACAATTGCAGAAGCTGGTGTGACACACCCAGCCAAACCTGGCGGACACACCATGGCCTCCCAGAACACCAGTATCCTGCACAGTCAGGTGTCTGCTGGGAGAGCAACAGGAGGACGCTCCACGTGGCACAGAGTAAGCTCTGCAAACCCACGTCTGCATCCTGGGACAGACACCACAGAGACAGCAAGAACCCCCTCCACAAGAAGCTGCTCACACCAGCATCAGTAGTCACACCACTATTTGAAGGGATCTGAGTCTCGATCACGAAACCCAGCAAAAGAACAGCAGTTTCCATGAGCAGGTGCACGCCCAGCTCCTTACCACGTACTCATCCTCGTAACCCTCGTCATCCGTCTCACCCGTGTTCGGATCACAGTCCTTGACAGTGAACTTCATCATGCAGCTGAAGGTACAGGCCACTGGAGGCAGGGGAGGCAAAACCAGAGCTCATGTTATCACCAGGTCTGCACTCCCCTGCTGCAGAACGGGGCTGGGAAATTTGGGGCAGCTGGGGTCCCCCCGCCCCTGCCAGCAGCACAGGCTTAGCCAGTGATCTAGAGAGGGCTCTCCAGCAGTTTGTGTCGCTCAAGGACGAGGTAATTATTTGTAATATTAAGGCTCGCAAACAGCGATAAAGACAGGCTCACGATGGTTGTACAAGACCATAATCCTCAGATCAAGTGCTATTAGTGACGAACCTCAAGCTGTGTTGGGAATACTAACAAAACATGTTCCACCAGAGCCTTGTCAAGAGGCAAGATGCTTCTCTAGGGAAGGTTCATGCACCTCTGAAATGAAACCATTTTGTACCGCAACTCAGCAGCTGATTAATACCAGTCGGCAGGGAGAGGAAGGGATGACTCATCCCCGAGAAGACGGGCACTGCTGGGTGAGCTGCAGCAACACACACAGCTGAGCAGTCCCAGAACACAAACCAGGCAGACCAAAGCATGGGCAAGGCCTGCTTCGTGTTCGAGGCAGTGACAAATGAGGGGATGTTCAGTTCAAACAGACACCCCTGAAATTCTAGGGGTTTGTCAGAAATGCCCTTTGCTCCTCAGAGCATCTGGGCACTCCTAGCACTTCCCAAGTAGCAGCCTTCCCTCTGACTAACAGGAAGGACACGTGGCTAAAGGACACACCGGGGCGCACGGGAGAGAGCTCAGCAGAGCTGAATGCTCATCTGCCAGCTCTCGTAGCCTGACTCGACAGCGCTACAGCACAAGGGAACCAGGAGAGGGAGGAGAAGGGAGGGAGGCCTGACAGCCCCCAAACAGCAGAGAGAAGTCGTGTTCAGCATCACTCCGAGCTACACCCACACACAGGCTATAAATACCTGGCTAGGATGCAAGGTAGAATGTGTGGGGGCGAGCAACACGGCATGCTTAGTTTGGGGGATGTCAGGAAAGCATAGAGGGCAAACTGTTTACCTGCTGTCGGATCCTCTTCAGACAGTGCCACCAGCGTGTAGCAGGTAGCCGGCTGGTTGTACACCAGGGTTTTGGCAGGTACATAGCCAATGACCTCATACCCCTCTGTTGGCTCCATCTGCACTGTGACATTCTCCAGGATCTGGTCGTTCAGGGTGTTCGTGCAGTCAAACTAAACGGGGAAGGGGAAAACAGCAATAGCTTGAAGCTGCTCGCTACAGATTCAGGCAGAGCGGGAGTGTGGTGGCAACTTGCGAACTCCCAGCTCGTTGTGTTTCAACAGAGCACCTCACTATCAGCTGGCTAGTCAGAGATCTTATGCATTCCAGCTTAGTCACAGAGCAACTGTGACCAAGAACTACTCGTTTAAATGCTTTAGGGGAGAAACTAAAACCCTGCAGGGGACTCCAGTGCTCCAGCAACCTTCTTCCTCTTTTTTTTTTTTTTTTTTTTTTAAGAAGACAACATTTAAAATGAACCAGCACACAACCATCCAATGCCTGCCCTCTGCAACACAGGCAGGAGCGCAAATTCAGTGAGGGCAGGGGTGTGTCAGCTTCTGCCTGTTCAGGATCTTTTTTCTCTAAATGTACGTTGTCCTTTCTCCCTGGGCGGTAATTCCCAGGTTAACTCTTTCCTGTGTGGAAATGTGCTGCCTACATTCTCTCACTTGATGCTGCAGGCACACAGTGCTCCGCAGCAGATGGAGCAGAGAGCCTTTGCATGGCTCAAACCAGGGTAGTCTGGGCAAGTTTTGGCAAGCTTGATGGTTTCAGCAAGTCTAAACTTGCTGGTCAGATTTTGTTCTGGCTGCAATGACAAGTTATTTAACCTCATACTACTGCATCTGGTGGATGGACAACAGACACAAAGACCAACCCCTGTGAGAACTGTGTAAGCAGTTCTGAGCTTTTGAGGAAGGAGCTGGCTAAGGACAAAACACCGCTGCTCACAGGCTAGTGTAGGACTCGCTGTGCCTTGAGCTCCCTGAGGCCCAGGCAGAGATGCTGGCACAGCAATCTCAACATCTCACATGCGGCAGCAGGGCGGAACAGCCACGGCCAAGACGTACAGGAAGAAGCACCCGCACTACACAGGCTAAAAGAAGAGCTCTCCCTCGCTGCATCCCTTTCTTGGTTATCCTTTTCGGCCTCAGACTTAGCAAGCTTCACTCTTTTATGCCCAAGCCATGTGCCTGGGGATCCTGAGGAAAGGAAACAGCTCCTCTTGCCAACTGCTCAGTGAGAATAGCCCCATCTAGTGCTTGCTTGATTTATTTTGGCTGTACGTGTAAGCTTTGTTCAGACACACACACTCCCCAGCTAGTTTTTTCTGGGGCTCTGCTGCCCTGGATGAGAAACTAAGGACTCCTCATTGCAGTGACGTGCTTTGAACACAGATATCCCTGAGCTATTTCTTCCCAGTGCAGCTTTTAACCGGTCAGGAGCTTATTTTCCCAATCCTCTTTCAGCACCACATGCTGTAGCTACCTACCTGGAACACCATGTGGCCAACAAACGTGTGCTTGGTGCAACGAACCACGTACTCCGTCTCCAGCTCCGTCAGGGCGACAGGCTCTGGGGAAGACTTGAAGAGTGGGCCCAGTCCCCGAAACTCTGGGATCGCCCCCAGTTGCTCTGAAACAGAGGACACAGAAACCATTGCCTTCCCCAACCCACAGGAAGGCGGTAGCAGTTTCAAAGCCCTCTCTTCAGCTGCCAGAAGCTGCTGCAGCAAGGAACTATCCATCAAACATCCATAGATATTCACTAGGGACTTTTAAACTTAAAGGCAGAGTCATCCTTTGCCCACATCTACTGCAAGACAGAAAGAACAGGACTAGAGGCACCCCCAAGAGTAAACAGTTGATTTAAAGTCAGGAGCACATATCACTTGCTGAAAGGAGATGGGGAAGAGCCAGAGGGGCTAAAGCAGGCTCAGCAAGAGGTGGCTGTACTGCTCTCACATCCAGGCACAGGAGAGGCCTTGCAGCAGCTTACCTTGGAATATTTCCTGCCGTGTAGCTGCCACCTTCTCTGGCTGTTTGACTACAGCAACAGGGGCATTTTCTGCAAAAGGAAAGCACACAAACAAAACCCAAAAGACTCGAAGGTGAAGAGTAAGGGAGTTCATTCCTCATCTTTCTATGGTCTAGACATCTATATTTAGCTTCCTAAACACCTCTGGACCTGCAGCAGCTCCAGTGAGGATTACCAGCTATTGCTATTATTAGCAGCTGGACTAAACCGAAACACTGCTGTGGGAGCAAACAGATTTGCTGGCCTTAGTCTTTACAGAAGATGTAATCCCTCAAAATTCAAACAGAACGGAGCTCAGCAATTCCCAGCAACCCCCATGCAGTCTGCTGTCCGAGGGCTGGAGCTGCGAGGGAACTACGAGCAGTTTGGAGAAGCATGCAGGGGACTGTTCCTCACCTGCTCTTTGCTCGATGATAGGAGCTGTTGCCAAAGGAACGGATTTCAAGTCAAAGGGTTTCTCAGAGGGCTCCAGGGTGTACTGATGTAGAGCCCTCTCCAGGCCAGGGATGGACACCGTCAAACCTGGGAACAGATGGGACAGGTCGCTGAAACCACAAATAAAGCCAGCTCTTTGTCACTTGCTAAACCAGGAAAAAGGTGCAGGCTTGTTCTGAGGATTTCCTGCGTTACCGTTCAGGATGTAGCCAGCATTGAGGGCTTTCTGCTTCTGCTCCAGAACATTCAGGTAGAAGGTGGCTCTGTCTCTCACTTCATTGTCATCATCCATCACACACCTGAGAGGAAAGTGGAAAACTTTCTTCAGTGCGAGGTAGCAGAGTCCACGTGAGCGAATCCAGGTGACTAAGCCACCTTACAGGGTCAGAAAGAACACGCCACAGGAGACAACCAGCAACTGTATTAGGGAAGCAAACATTTGGCTCCTGCCTACTTGGTGGTGCTGAACGCAGGGGTGATCACATCACAGGATCCCAGGTACCCACCACCCCTTCTCAGACCCACAGCTAGAAGAAACTAGGCACGCATGGGGATACTAACAAGCTCTGAAGGGAACAGGGGTTTTTATCCAGGATGTTAAGGAACCCTGAGGTACAACTCACCTTTTCAGTAACACCAAGATACTGGGTAACATCTCCTCATTCTGGGCTCCAAACTTGGCCAGGGCGCTTACAGCTCCTGTCATGAAAACAGGATTAGAAAGCAAAGAAATCAGCTGAAGTTTCCTCCTTTTCCTGGCCTTAATCAAATCCCACCTCAGAGACGCTCTCACTAGTACAAAGCATTACTGTGACTAGAAGGAGGCGGATGTGTTAGAGGAAAGTGCCTGCAAACCTCCTCTGTCTAGTTTCAGAGTCACTGCACCTCCCTCCCCGTTTCTCAGCTGCAGGCCACCTCCTCCATCAATACCACTGCAGGATCTTTGCTGTGTAAGAAGTTCTGCTCAGGACTAGAGGGAATCACAATCCCCAGAAGCAGGGGTGTTCACGCACTCTATTTCTATCTGCCATAGGACAGACAGGTCTGTCTTTCCAGGTGAGCTTTCCAGGCCTGTCTCTTACCTGCCCGGACTTCTTCATGCTCCAGGACAACCCTGTTGTAGATGAAGCGGATGTATTTGGAGGGGTTGTTTGTTTTTGGCCCTTCCTGCCCCAAGAGGTGGAGAATACGAGTGGCCAGCACAGTGAATTCGCAGTCCTCAATGAACTCGCAGAGATGAGACAGGCCTGTCTCTTTGCTCTCCGAGTTCTCCTCAATGATGCTGATGATGCAATCCACGATAGCTCGCTTGTATTCAAAGCCACCCTAAGGAGCAAAAGGGAACTGCTCAGCTGGAAGTCTCAAAGCATTTTAGAGACTCTGAACTAGTCAGACAGGAAAGAATTTCCTTTGGGAAGGTTGCTCAGACTCAGCGCTTTTAAGCTGTGTTTGAAAGGAGAAGGGCGGTAATGCTGCTCCCACTTTTGACCCTCTTTACACCCAGAGGGCCAGCTAATACTCCAGTTCTCATGTCAGCTCCCTTCAGAATGGCTGCCATGAACTAAAAACCAAGTCCCAGACAGGGTAAAAGAATCCGTCTGCCTGAGGGGTTTATATCTCCTACAAAATCCTCTGCTGCTAGAATTAGTCCATAAAAGCAGCCATATGGAAAAAGAAAACACCCAGCCCTCCTCTCCCCTTTAGCACCAGACATCTGAGGATGAATGACAAGAGAAATACATTAAGGATCATATCTGCCACAGCAGGACCCAGCAAATAGCCCCATTAGCGAGGAAGATGGGCAATCAATACCTCCCCAGGCACACCCCATAACCTGCCACGCTGGTAATGCCTGGTTATCTTCAGACATTATTTACTAGTGTCCTCAATACACACCAGGGGATTAAACTGCACACTATCTGCTGCCAATTACATGCACAGCACTGGGCATCTGGGGGATCTTTCCGGAGCTACTTTGGATTAAAAAAAGAAAAAGCTTTAAAACATAATGGTTTGAACTACAAAAACCATGTTCGAAATGATACCATCCACCCACAGAAAATCTGGGAAAGGAGAATGGTCCATTTTTCACAGGAGCAGAACGAGGTGCTCTGGTTTGTTCCCTAATGAGAGGCTGTTATTGGCAGAAAGTGATGTCAGAGCAAGCAGTGGTGCCAGCTGTGTTGCCGGCATGCTAGCTCATTTAGAGACGGCCTCAGCAAACCTCTGCAAAGCTGTCTTTCTGCAATTTATGTCTGACTGAATGCAGAGAATGGTTAGAGGGAGAATGGTTAGAGGTACTCGTGATCCCTTCACTGCCACAGCACCGAGAACAGAACAAAAGGGGTCCCGTGTCATCAATAAAGAGGTTGTTACCAAATCTTCATGTACAAGACAAAACTTCTTGGAATTTGCTGTCAAGGTATAAAAGAAAGCTGGTTCAGATATGAAACGCACAGGGACTGCCAACAGATCTGCTGTTGCCTGCATTTGCTTTGAGAGTTAATAAACCCTCCCCCCAGAAAAATCAACGAATGAAAACCACGTTAAAAATATGCCTGGCAGTACGTGTATGACTATTGTGCACAGCTGGCCGCTCCTGCCAGTCACGCTGCAAGCCTTTCAGAGAGAGGCTCTCACTGCACAGCGCTGTCAGTAAAAGCTTGACTCCCACAGGGGCCGCTGTGCGGTCCTGCAGTGCACGCACACAGACAAGGAGCACAAAGGAGTTGTCCAGCAAACCTACCTCTTCCCGAAGCATAGTGAAGAGAAAGTTCATGAGGACCGCGTGTTTGCGAGGGTACTTCTGACACAGCGCGTTGATGGCCTGCACCACTACAACCTGGAGGAAAAGGAGGGCAATTTAAAAATAGACTGTTTCACCAGGAAGGAAAAAATAGTTCAATCTTGTCAATTTTTTGTTGGTCCCTAGCCTGGAAACTCTAAGTTTTGCCTTTACTTATCCAATAAAAGCAGTTCCAGGATGTACAATCCTAGGAACAGGAGGAGACTGATATTCATGTACTGGCCAGCCCCTAGCAAAAGCCCACATCCACTGTAAAGAAGAAAAATATTTCTCAAAGGGTGTCTCCCCATGTGACTTTGGAGCTGGTGCTGTACAACCAAGGCACGGCTTAGGCCGATAGCCTTGGATTCTTTCTCTCCCTGGCAAACACTCTGCAGCCCAGCGCCTGGAAGCAGCTCTATGCAGATTTCAGAGTGCACACACAAATGCAGACCTTTCTTCAGGAACCAGTATGTCCCTCCTCCTCCCACTTCCTTACTTTGAATTCATCTGAGATTTCTGACATGAAGGAGGAGATCTGCTTCATGAGCCGGTCGATGCTGCTCTCGCTGCCGGTTTTCAGCAGCGTGGTGATGGCCAGGGTGGCTATGCTGCGGTTGGAGTCTGTCACAAGGTTCTCCAGGTCCAGGTTACAGGCAGTCACAGCAGATGGGTGCTTCATGGCCACCTGGAGCAGACAAGGAAGAGTGGAAATCACTCAGTAGATGCAAAAGGCCCAACTGGAAAAAACTCACCAAGTCTCTAAGCTCTCGCTCCTTCCTTCCTCTAAAAATAAATGCTACAGACTGTACATGAGGGTTGTCTCAGACAAACAACTAATCTGAGGTTAAAGTAACAAGCTCTTTCTTCCTGCAGAATTGCATCTCTTGCTGGAAGAGAAGCAGTTTTAATACATGATCTTTTACTATTTTTAACTCTCTCGTTCTCCTCTATATATTAAGAAAAGACAGCTATGTACTCTTCACAGAAATTCAGCGACCCTCGCTGCGCAGAACAGCTTTGTGGGTGGGAAGCACAGCAGTTACCAGACACTGCCATTCTGTCTTTTCCTTTTTTAGAGTATACAAGGTCAAGAGAAAAGCTGGAGCAGAGATTGCCACAGAGCAGGCAAGAAGTAGCATCAAGGTTTGATCCCTGTTTTACACGGAGCTCCTTCACCACAGGAAGCTCAGAAGGGAAAGGAGTAACACACAAGACCAATGACACTCTTATAAAGAGACCTGTGAAAATGATTTCGTGTTCATTCTGCAAAGCGTTCTTTGAGGTTTTATTCTACTCAGAAAGCAACAAAATGTAAGGCTGTAGCCCAGGGTAGAGGTTATTCACACAAAAATACCACGTAATCTGGCCCCCTTTCTCGTCTTAAGTCTGCACCTCCCTGCACATGAGAAACTATTACAGCTCCCAAGAGACCAGCTCTTACCTTGTTGAGAGTACGGACGGCTGCGTATCTCAGCGCTGCTTTCGGGGAGCTGCAGAACAGCTGCAAAACTGCAAGGCAGGAAAACCAGAGAAGGCAGATGTTGAGACAATCTATTATTGAGAAGCATTTCGCACCTAAAGCAAGAGCTGCAGTGAAGAGACAGCTGCAAGCACAAGATAACTAGAAGTGTGCTTAAGAAGCAACTGTGAATTCCTGACCTTCCTCCCTCCCTCAGCATGGTCCTCTTTGCCACACATCCCTCCTGATAACTACCTCTTACCCACCTCCCTCTTTTTGCATGGTGTCGCTATCCTTCGCTCCTCTTGAAAGCCCATTTCATCACCCTGTCATCTTTCTGATTAAGTCAATTGAAATGTTGTTTCTCACTTCTATGCAAACTCTGCTCCTTTCCCAGGGCTGTCCCATGGAGAGCAGCCTCCCTGTGTGACACACAGCCTCCCTGCCTGCCAGCAGTCCCAGCTTGGCAGAACCTCAGGACTGGACTGAGCTGGGAAGGCAGGACCCAAACACCTTGGCTTCTTGCAGAGTTACGCTCGGATTAAAGCAGGGAGATATTTCAGTTAGAATTCAGCCCTGTTTCACAGAAAAAACAGAGCCCTCCGGTAACCCAGACTTCAAGAAACCAGACAAATACCTTTACTGGAGCAGAGTTATTTGCACACACCACAGGCTGCCAGCAGCAGCGTAAAGCAACAAAGGGTACAGCAGTATCAGAACCCTGAAACTACACCAGCAACTTGTTTCTTGGAGTACTCAGTGTGACCACTGCAGGCCCATTATCCCCTCGCCACTGCTGGGAGCAGCACATTTACCGGAGACAGCTGGAGCCAGCTCTTTGGCAGTGCAGTTGGGCAGGTTAATGATGGCAGACGCGGCTTCGTAGACCACCATCTCATGCTTGTTTCTTAGGCAGCTCTCAATGAAATCAAAGAGGGGGCTATCACGGCTAAGGAACAACAACAACACAAAACAAAACAAAAAAAAAAGAAAAAAATCACAAGAATTAATTAAAACAAAGGTGCTAACAGAAATGAAGACTCTGGCAACAGGAATGGGCAGATCCCATAATCCATGGAAAAGTAAAAGCAGCCATAAATCCACTGTCCCCAGATCTTGCAGTGGTCATTATGTTGTATTTCCAGCTTATCTGGGCTGGAAGTCAGGCTGCCTTCTGAGGAGACACCCTCTGCTTACAGGCCAAAAGAAATCTCCCTCAGCCCTCACACACCAGGAAGCCACAGTGCACACCTGGAAGCCAAATAATTACAGAAGACAGAGCAAATGAAGTCGAGTATTTCAATAAAGAACAGCTATGCAAAACAGTCCAGAGAAAGAAGAAAGTATCTGATGTGCAAGCACACAGACAGGACTTCATCATCAGAAGTCATCTCATAACAACCATGAAAGCATGCCATGTTTTCTCTGCTGCCTTTTACTCAACAATAAGAGGGTAGAAGTTGTGTGCTGCTCTTCAAAGGCAGAAATAGTTGCCCTCATGAGATGCTAAGTGAGCCTGCAAGAGGAGGTGGCAGCAGGACCTAAGGAAATTCTTCCAGCAGGGAAAGGAGCCCCCTCACCTGCCAGCCTCTTCCTCCAGCAGCTTGCTGGCTATTCGAATCATCATGCAGTAGGCAAACGGTGACTTGAGGCCATGGCGCGTGAACTTGCTGAGCATCTTGTTGACTGCCAGGCGGTCGTTCTTCCGCAAGTGGTAGAGCAAGCCCAGAGCATGATACTGTGCAGGGAAAGAGACTGTCACAAACCCACGGTGTGTCCTTTCCACTTTTATCCCCTCTATTGCCCAGAGGGGCCTGGTTGAGCACTAATATATTGCTCCACTCCCCACTGCTGCTGTCTATTCCCCATGTGGGCGGTGGGTTTCCTACCTGCACCATGATGTTGTCACTGGAAGCTGCCTCCTGAGCCTCGTTCACCCAGCGTTTTACCACGTCGTAACTGGTCTTCAGCAGGTGCTGGGAGGAGATAAAGCCACAGACAATCCATGAGAGAAGGTTGGAGGAAGTTTTTGGGAAACAACAGCTCATATTAAGAAGCAATGAGCCTTCCTCATGAGGGTGCTGATGGTAGTAACCTGTAGAAGAGCAAGGGATCAGCACGCCAAGACCTGGCAATGACAGCTGCAGCCTCAAGAGCTCGATGATCCCCCAAAGTCAGCGTCAGTCCCTCAGTTCACAAAGAGGGGAATAGCAACAAGGAAACCCTGAAACTCCCAAGATGTCCAATCCCACCACAGGTGACTGCTTCCCAGCCTGGCTGTCCCTCAGGCCCACCCTGCAGGGAGTACGTACCAAGGAGGACACCAGAGCAGAGCTGGATACACTTGGCACTTTGTCAACAATCGCCTGCTTCATGTAGCGCTCGATGGCCTGCAGCATGGTGCTCTGCGGGGAGAGGGAAACCACAGCTGGCACGGAAAAGCCCTCCGAGTGTGAACAGGGAGACGCAAAGGCGTGAAGGCGGGATGGGCGGAAGCAGGGAAAGGTGAAGGGGCCCCAAGGGAAAAGCAGCACTTACATCAGTGATTTGACAGAGCGCTCTCACAGCAGGGCCTCGGTAATTGTCATCCTTCCCAGTCATGTCTTTGGTTAAGCTGGTTGAAAACAGGAGGCTCTCAGTGCTGCGCTCTCAGGTGCGCACACAGAGCAGGCAGCGCGGCAGGCAGCCAGCAGCCCAGCTGAATGCCAAGCAGGCAACTGCAGCTCTCAGGCAAGTCCCACCAGGGTGGGAAGGCAGGAGGAAAATACCAGTCCTCAGGTTCCAAGCCCATCAGCAGGCTGTATGGGCTCCTGATCACCAGGCGAGGCTGGAGCACACACACGCACACACATACCCCTGAGACATTTGCTTTCCTCATTGAACACTCATTTCTGCCCTTTCCCCAGGGTCCTGGTCAGCACGAGACCATCTGTGAGGGGACGGGAGCTCATCAATTGCAGCAGTTGCGACAGGCTTCTGCCTTGGCCCTCAGCAGACCCTACATCCTCAGGCTCCCACCTCCCTATACCACACTGGCCTTTCAGTGGGATGATCAGCAATTCAGGAATGATTCGCCAAGGCAATTCTGTTCCCTGGTGAAGCTGCATCCTTTGCTGCTGCAGGAGCAGTAAATCCTTGACTACCTGTCGAAAGCCTTGGAATTTAGGCCAGACACCTTCAAAAAGCTTCAAGGCATTCAGACAGCAAACTAGGAGTGAAGGAAACAGCCTTTTGCAAAAAGGGAAAAACCAGCAGCGCTGCCATACCATGTAACCAGAAGAGACACTCCAAACACCCATGGGCATGGGATGTGGGGACACAGCACGTTTCACATCCATCACTGGGAGCCCACTGCCTGTATTTTAATGGCCTCTTTCACAGGAGAAAATTTCCTTCATCAAGGGCTTTCCCTATTCTCACCCCGGTTAGGGACTACAGTTGTCCCCAAGAGGTTAGACAGACATTATTGGAGGACACGTGAAGATAACCGTAAGAAAAGTGATGTGACTGACCTGCTAGTTACAATGATTACATCTTCTGCAATAGAAGACATCTCTTTGATAGTCAGGTAACACATCCTGCGAAGAGTTGGCTGACAAGGGAAGAGGGAAGACAGATATCACCTAAGAGAATCCTGCATAGGAAGGGATCTCAGTGTTCCCTGCTTCCATGATTTTATTGTGAAGATCAAGAGCCCAATACCTTCAGAGTCCCCCCAGTGCCTGAGTGTCAAAGATGCGCAAACCCCATATTGATTAACAGAACACCTCTTCTCCTTCTAAATCCCCCAGTCTTAGGGTGAAGCTGCAGAGATATTAGATTTAGTTGGATCTACAGTTTCATCTTTCACTTGTCATTCACATGAACAAGGAGAAGAGCTTGAAATCATTACCTGGCTGCACCCTGCTGCTTTGAAAGTGAGCAATTTGTATTCCTGAGTTTGGGGATTTCTACACTCATCTCATGATTCCAATACCTTGCAGCTCAGGGGGCATCTAGTGATGGTACTACTGCTGTGGGTAGGTACTAATTCCTGGCCTCCTCCAGGACACACAGTCGTTGAGTATCAGTAGGAGCCAGATCTTCTAATGCTGGGCACAAAGCATAGTATTCTAGCTGATTATACGCTTAATCTATGCCTAGCACAATCTCCAGTATTAAACTGCAGTTCAGAGGGAAGAATCTCTGTCTTAAGAACAGAGAATGCTTCAGTTAAGCCGCTATAAGGTCTGGGAAGGGCCAGGAAGCTGATCTCTCTTTCTAAACTTTCATCCTGCCCTTCCCACTCAGATCAGGTGGCTCCAGGCAGGACAGAAAAGCTGATTGTATAAAACCACCTATCTCTAGGCTGAAAAAGACACTGTTGACAACTTGTCCCACCAGGTAAATACAGGAGAAAACAACAGGCAGACTTACATCATTGGACTGAAACAGCCTGGTCATAGCAAAGAAGGATTCGGTAGCTTCCATGACCCCAAAGTGCTCCCCCTAGAAGATGTTTGGAAAGAAGGAAGGAAATCCCAGTTATCACAGTCGGCTTTGGGCCAGCTGCAGGTGTCTCTATGTAAGTGTAAATATTCTCTCCATTACCTGGTTTAGGAGATACAGGATCTTGGTGAGGATATGTGCACATTTTCGTGGGTTTATGGGAGTCTCATTAAACACTCGTGCCTGGAAGCAAAGCACAGACAAGGATGCTGACACCCACACCCCCTCACAAACACTGTCCTCTCTGGTCTTGGTCAAACAGCACTTTGTGAGTCAGGTTTGGCAGGGGTCTGACTTTGGATCGGATTTCCCCTCCATTCCTCTTAGAGATGGAACCCTTTTAGATAGGTTGTTCTACAGTCTGGGATTGCAAACCCAAGTGCAGTTAAGGTATAAAGGCAAAATCCTCATCACGCTTTCACCCCCACAAGTGTGGATGGCGTGCTAGCTAAAACACTGCTCTTCTGACAGACGAACGCAAGCTCTGCAAGACTAATGGGAGCCAACGCCGTTCACAGCACGGCAAGCAAAGAGGTAGCGCTGAAACAACAGGGGTTGGGGATCGAGGAGTTTACCTGCTGTTGAACAGAAAGGCATTTTTTCCAGAGTGAATTCATAGACTCTTCGATAACCACTCACACCCTATTCACTAACTTTGACATCTGCGAGACTTTGGGGGTGTTCAAGGCCAATTTCCCAACTTTCCTGGTTTAGGGTGAGCTGTACAGTATTTAATTACAGTATTTACAGTATTTAATTTGTTACAGAGACCATTTCAACCTTCTCCCTTCCTCCCTCCAACAATAAAATCAGAACTAACAGGAGCGTTGCCCGTTTCTTCCAGAGCTAGCAGGACTGCAACAAACCCTGACTTCCTTGCTGAAGTTCTCCAGCGACTTGCTCAGCAGAGGGAGAGACTCTATCCAGAAAGGGGTACACAAAGCACATCGCCCAAGGATTTACCTCTTGCAAGACTGCACTCTTCTCCAGGTGCTGGAACGGGTTGGAACCCCCACCTGCAAGATAAAGAGAGTAAAAGTCTTTCCACGCATAGCGCGATGGGAGAGCAACTTTCTAACCACGCCCATACATTAAAAACAGGCTGAGCATTTTGGGGTAACTTCTTTTACGAACACCAAGCAACCAGAGCTCCCTCTTAAGTAACGTTGATTGGATTTCCTCATAGCAGACAGGGAAGGCAGAGCAGACAGGACATTCTTCGATTTGTCATCCCCTCCAGAAGTGAGCAGCCATGAGCCGAGGCAGATTGATCAGCTGTAAAGTAACTGTGCTCCACTGCTATCCCCAAAGACCTATTTCCAGCCCCTGGGCTGGGAGCTTGCTGACAGTTAGAGCATCAATAAGACAGGCAGAAAGAGGTATTGCTTGCCAGACTGGTGAGTCAGGAGTGCTCTATCCCTCCCTTACAAACCAACCAGGAATCCACTAGTAAAGTGGTTTTGGCTCTATCGCTAATTAAGAGGACAGGACAGTGGAGTAAAGAGTCTGGACACAGAGTAACTTTCATTGTTCCACTTAACAGAATGAATTATATTAAATAATTAAACCCCTCACCAATTAAGGATGAAACAATCAGAGGGAAAGGCACTATCATTCTGCACGGTCTCTGTTAGCGTGCTCCCTAAGCATTCGTGAGCTGCAGCTTTTCAAAAGCCGCCGGTTATTGATAAGCAGGTTTTAATTAGTACCTACGTTCAGCCTGGCCCTGGGACAAAACTCAGCCATTCCCAGTGCTGTCCCAATGTTTAACAAGCCTGACCTGCTAGAGAGCACAGCTCCTGGGCCAGCTCTGGTCTGACCCAGGCTCAGAACATCCTACGCTGGTGCCAGGAGCCTTTTTGCAAGGGTAAGCCTTACACTTAAACACATCTGCACTCTGGCTCCTTCCTGCCTCATAAACTGTGGCTCCTGTGGCTCAGGAGAAGTTTGCAAATGCAGTAGGTGGCTGGACAAAGCACAGAGACTTATGTGGGGTCAACAAGAGAAGAATACAAGGGGAAAGAACAAAACTCAGCGTCTCTAGTATGAGTATGAAGCCATTCTAGTATGAGCATGTGAACATGTCCCAAAAAACCTGCCCAGCAGGGTGGTATTTCCCACAGCCCAGCAAGTCCACAACCCCTAAATCAGTCACAAACAACAGAGCATTGTCACCTTTCCATCTTTCATAGTATCAACGATCTCAAAATATGTTGTACATGAGGTCTTGGTCCTCACAGCACCCTGTGTCGAAGTATTCTTCCCTCAGAGAAGGAGAAAGTCGCAGGGAAAGCAGAGGCTGTGTGTTCAGAGAGCTCCTAGTGTTGGATGACTAACAACGATTCACACCGATTTGCAGAGAAACAGCCACTGACCAAGCAAGGATCTCAGAACGATTATATGCCCAAAATAACATCTCAAAGTCCATTTCTGAGAGCCAGTGGAAGCAGCTCATCCAAGGCTCCCTAAACCATCCATGAAAGGCAAAGGCACGGAAGCCAGGTACATGGGCACGCTCCACAAAACCCCCGTCCTTTTAGCCTCGGCATGGAAAAAATGAGCATACATCAATTTAGGGATGATGCAATCCACGTAATGCCGGGAACAACAAGCACTCAGGCTATACACTTTGGACATACAGGCAATGCATAGGAGAAAGGTAGGTGCAGTAAATGCTAGGAGTCTTCATTAGAGACAGAAGCAATAGGATGGGCAGTAAATGCAATAATGTTGGTAAGGATGCAAGCAGCAGTAGCAGAAAGAAGAAAGGAGAGCTCTGTGACCTCACAGTACGAACAAAATCAACAAGAGCCAACGCCACAGTACAGGGAAGTGCATCTCCTGCCAGCCTTGGCCATAGATAACGCCAATGCCTCGAAGCGTGTGGCAGGAGCAAATGAAGAATAGCCCCCAAAATAAAAAGCAATTCCCATCCAACAGCTGCCTCACTAAATTCTCCGCTTATCATGATGTCACTGGAGACTTTGGACAAGGGAAACAAGGGCAAGGCATTTAATGCTCATTAAAATAAAAAGGAAGCACGGTCACACAGAACCATCACTTGAACTACACTGAATCAATTCACTTGAGGACCCATTGATTTGTTACGCAGAACAAGCTGCGTAGAAAGCTTCGCAGGAGGAATGATACCACAATGAACAGTCATAAAGGTAAACATTATGATATCTAGCCTCGGTTCCACCTAAATTACACGCCACACAAAATATCAACCTCTCCCTTACCACTCAGGCCTAAAGTTTTGCATGGTCAAGCAACCTCTTCCTGTTCCTTCAGTGCTCTCGGCCTTCAGATCCGTGGAAAGCAGCAGTGAGCTTGTTGGAAGAGCAGCCCTTGCGTGTCAGGAAAAGCGACTGAAACTATGAACTGGATTGCAGCCTGCCTTAGCACCTGGTTAGAGGGCTGGCAGCTGGGAACTGGGCAAACAGGCTCAATATCCAGTATCGGACTCCACACCCGGCAATCCAGCGGGTACCCATGACACGACACGCTGGGCGAGGGCAGCTGCTTTAGCCTCTGGCTGCAGCAGCGACAGGAGGATGGTGACAGCACCAGCAGCACCAGTAGCAGCACCACCAGCAGCACCACCACCACAACCACCAGAAGGACCACCAGCAGCAGCACCACCAGCAGCAGCAGCCCCACCACAACCACCAGCACCACCACCACCACTAGCACCAGCAGCAGCAGCAGGCTTCTCCACAGCCTCTCACTGCACTCCTGGGCACTCCTGGCAGCGCCCCCGCGATGCTGGCACCGAGTGCCCGGGCACAGCTGCCCCCAGCAGCTACAGGGGGGTCTCCCCTCACGCTCCCCCCCGCCCGGGGCCCCNCGGTCTCTGTTAGCGTGCTCCCTAAGCATTCGTGAGCTGCAGCTTTTCAAAAGCCGCCGGTTATTGATAAGCAGGTTTTAATTAGTACCTACGTTCAGCCTGGCCCTGGGACAAAACTCAGCCATTCCCAGTGCTGTCCCAATGTTTAACAAGCCTGACCTGCTAGAGAGCACAGCTCCTGGGCCAGCTCTGGTCTGACCCAGGCTCAGAACATCCTACGCTGGTGCCAGGAGCCTTTTTGCAAGGGTAAGCCTTACACTTAAACACATCTGCACTCTGGCTCCTTCCTGCCTCATAAACTGTGGCTCCTGTGGCTCAGGAGAAGTTTGCAAATGCAGTAGGTGGCTGGACAAAGCACAGAGACTTATGTGGGGTCAACGAGAGAAGAATACAAAGGGAAAGAACAAAACTTGGCGTCTCTAGTGTGAGTATGAAGCCATTCTAGTATGAGCATGTGAACATGTCCCAAAAAACCTGCCCAGCAGGGTGGTATTTCCCACAGCCCAGCAAGTCCACAACCCCTAAATCAGTCACAAACAACAGAGCATTGTCACCTTTCCATCTTTCATAGTATCAACGATCTCAAAATATGTTGTACATGAGGTCTTGGTCCTCACAGCACCCTGTGTCGAAGTATTCTTCCCTCAGAGAAGGAGAAAGTCGCAGGGAAAGCAGAGGCTGTGTGTTCAGAGAGCTCCTAGTGTTGGATGACTAACAACGATTCACACCGATTTGCAGAGAAACAGCCACTGACCGAGCAAGGATCTCAGAACGATTATATGCCCAAAATAACATCTCAAAGTCCATTTCTGAGAGCCAGTGGAAGCAGCTCATCCAAGGCTCCCTAAACCATCCATGAAAGGCAAAGGCACGGAAGCCAGGTACGTGGGCACGCTCCACAAAACCCCCGTCCTTTTAGCCTCGGCATGGAAAAAATGAGCATACATCAGTTTAGGGATGATGCAATCCACGTAATGCCGGGAACAACAAGCACTCAGGCTATACACTTTGGACATACAGGCAATGCATAGGAGAAAGGTAGGTGCAGTAAATGCTAGGAGTCTTCATTAGAGACAGAAGCAATAGGATGGGCAGTAAATGCAATAATGTTGGTAAGGATGCAAGCAGCAGTAGCAGAAAGAAGAAAGGAGAGCTCTGTGACCTCACAGTACGAACAAAATCAACAAGAGCCAACGCCACAGTACAGGGAAGTGCATCTCCTGCCAGCCTTGGCCGTAGACAACGCCAATGCCTCGAAGCGTGTGGCAGGTGCAAATGAAGAATAGCCCCCAAAATAAAAAGCAATTCCCATCCAACAGCTGCCTCACTAAATTCTCCGCTTATCATGATGTCACTGGAGACTTTGGACAAGGGAAACAAGGGCAAGGCATTTAATGCTCATTAAAATAAAAAGGAAGCACGGTCACACAGAACCATCACTTGAACTACACTGAATCAATTCACTTGAGGACCCATTGATTTGTTACGCAGAACAAGCTGCGTAGAAAGCTTCGCAGGAGGAATGATACCACAATGAACAGTCATAAAGGTAAACATTATGATATCTAGCCTCGGTTCCACCTAAATTACACGCCACACAAAATATCAACCTCTCCCTTACCACTCAGGCCTAAAGTTTTGCATGGTCAAGCAACCTCTTCCTGTTCCTTCAGTGCTCTCGGCCTTCAGATCCGTGGAAAGCAGCAGTGAGCTTGTTGGAAGAGCAGCCCTTGCGTGTCAGGAAAAGCGACTGAAACTATGAACTGGATTGCAGCCTGCCTTAGCACCTGGTTAGAGGGCTGGCAGCTGGGAACTGGGCAAACAGGCTCAATATCCAGTATCGGACTCCACACCCGGCAATCCAGCGGGTACCCATGACACGACACGCTGGGCGAGGGCAGCTGCTTTAGCCTCTGGCTGCAGCAGCGACAGGAGGATGGTGACAGCACCAGCAGCACCAGTAGCAGCACCACCAGCAGCACCACCACCACAACCACCAGAAGGACCACCAGCAGCAGCACCACCAGCAGCAGCAGCACCACCACAACCACCAGCACCACCACCACCACTAGCACCAGCAGCAGCAGC
>WEIS01020989.1:0-51676 GCA_013389965.1 Todus mexicanus | reverse complement strand
TGCACTGGGCTGGGGAGGGCACTGGCACTGGGGGGATGCACTGGGCTGGGGGCTGAACTGGGCTGGGGCCACTGGCTCTAGGGACAGCAGGACTGGGGAGAGCACTGGGCTGGAGCAGGAGACACTGGTACCAGAGGTTGCGCTGGAGGCAGCTCAGCATAGGGACACACTGGGGCTGGGAGGGGGCACTGGGGTCCCTGGGGGGGCGCTGGGCAGGGTGCACACTGCAGTCAGCAAAGGAAAGGCAAAGTCGGGCACCGGGGGAGATCTGGGATTCTGGGGGCAGAGGGGGTGGCACTCTGGGACTCAGGGAGGGGAGATCCTGGCAGGGGCTCGATGCCACAGGGGACAAGGGAGTGGTGGGGGAGAACCGCTTTCTGGGACAGGCGGGTGGCACCAGGACTGCCTCCCCTGGGGCGTCCCCACCGCTGGCGGCTCCTCGTGTGCCCCTTGTCCCTGCTCACACTGGCACCCAGTCTGTGCCCTACACCCGCAAGCCCCCAGGCCCAGCCCTGTGGCACCCACCCGCTGCCATGGGCTGTCACTGCGGCCCAGCGCTGCCCTGGGGCAGGCAGGGAAGGTGAAAGACCCGTTGCCCACTCCGACACCTCACCCCAACCCACCCATCTGCTGGCACATCCCTTTGCCGGCTACCAAAGTACATCCCTCATACGGGGCTCAGGGTCGCCCGGACTGCTTCTGCCCCCTCCCCAAAGCCAGTTCTCGCCCCGAGGCTGCGCTCACCCTGCACCAGGTAATCCTCGAAGAACATGGCCATGTCCCCCACCAGCTCCAGCACCCCTGGGAGGCGTCCCCCGGCCTCTGCCTTGCTTGTGCCGCCCTGTACTTTGCACGGGGCGGCCGCACTCCGCTCTGCGCTGCTCTTATCTCCCAGCCTCGCCGAAGACGGCAGCGACGGCGACGCAACACGGTGTTCCCGTTGGCCCAGAGCTGCTGCGGGCACCTTGGGCCAGGGCTTGGCCCAGCTGCCAGTGCAAGGGCTGACACCTCTCATTTGGGGTTTAACGAGCTCTGGTGCCAGCCCCAGCCCGAAGCGTGCCCTCGCTGCAGCTCTAGGGAGAGGGAACACAAGATGGGGGTGTACAGGGGTACAGGACTGGTAAAAACCACAGCAAGTTGTGTTCAGTGCCACCTTTTATTGCGCATGCTCGCCAGCTCCATCTTCAAGGCTCAGCTGAACTTGAAAGATTTTGTGTGCAGCAGCCACCCCGAGCGAGGCGGCACACAGGCACACCTGCCTGGCTGGAGGCATCCCCTCTGGAGACATCCCAATGGTGGGCGAGCAGGGAGTGAAGCAGGGCACAGAAATCCCTGTGGTGCCCAGGGCCAGGACCCAGCTGTGCTCCTGGGCTGGCCCCAGTGGAGGCAAATGCAGCTGTATCTTCTCCCTTGGTGCTGAGGTGATGGCTATTGAACCAAATCCTCCCACAGATGCCACTTCTGCCACGGGCACCGCAGTGGATCAGGGGACAAAGTGCTGTATCCCCAGTCCCCACAGTCACGCCGATACCAGCCGGGCTCTCCTCTCCTCCCGTGGCCCTCGGCAGCCCTGCTGCTCTCTCCAGCCCTGCCCAAGAAGCTGTGCCCCAGCCCGGGAGGTTTATTTCCTACGCCCAAGCCGGGCCATCAGCTCGGCATTGGCGGCCGCCTTGGCCTGCAGCTCTTTCTCCCTGGCCAGGTCAAGCAGGATTTTCAGTACCTGGGTGGGGACGTCAAGCGACAGGGACACCTTCCTCGCCCTTTTCCCGGGAGCAGGTCTCCTGGCGGCTGGGCCCGTTGGCCAGGGCGATGCTGCCCTCTCTGACAGCGCCAGGCTGGCTCGGTCCGGATGAGACCCTTCCCCAGAGCCATGGTCGCCCCTCCTCACTTCGGGGAGACTCGTCAACTCCTTAGTGCTGGTGGTTTCCTGCCCCGTCAGGGCGCCGTCGTCCCTGGCTTGGGGAGCCGGTGGGAGCCTCTCATGGCTTGGTCCCTTCCAGGCCCTTGCTGGCACCCCGAGGACCACCAGGAGGGTGAGCAGCGTCCTGCAGCGCAGTGCGGCCAGGAGCATCTGTGGGGAGCACTCACTGAGCATCGCCCTGTCACGCTGCCATGGCCCCACAGCCCCCCAAGGCACGACGTGTCCTTCCCAGGCTGCCACAGGCAGAGCCCCCCACTCCCCACCCCAGCTGGCCATGCCTGGTGGGGGGTCTTGCCTCCCTTTTGGGGACCCTTCAGGTTTCCACCCTGATTTTAACCTTTTTGCATGGCACAGGGGGAGTTTTGGGGTGGTTGAAGGGGGTCTGGGAAGCAAATCAGCTGGGTGTCCCCATCCTTTCTGACAGTCCCTAGCCAGACACTGGCTGTCCCCTCCATTTCACACCCTCCAGCCCTTTGCCACCAAGGGGAAGGGACAGTCCTGCCTCAGGGGGTGGCTGCCCAGACCTGCCCAGTTGGCTGGGTTAGTCTGATGTTCCCCAGGGTTTTGGGACAGGGCGGGCTGTGGAACCTTCCTCCTCCCACGCCTTCCCTCACAGATGCTGTTCCCTGCGGGGTCGCCAGGCTCTCTGGGGCAAAAGCCACCTCAGCAGGAGGGACACGAGCCACTTGGCCTAAAATACACAGCGGAGCCCCAAGGGCAGGAGTCCAGCCACGTGTGCGGAGTCCTGCTGAGCCTCAGCATCTTCCTGAATATTGTCCACCACCCTGGTCCCAGGGAGCGCCCTGGGGGATGCAGGGTGCTGTGCCGAGGGGTGGGGGTCAGAGTGGTGCAGAGGCACCACCGCCTGAATTCTGCTGTGTGGCTGCCTCTCCCATAAATCAGTCGCCCAGCTGGGTGGAGGACAGTGAAAGGCATCCACCCTCCTGCAACCCTTCTCTGGGGTGCAACCCTTTGGAAAGTACCGGAGCAGGCAGCCACGGGAGGTTTAACTCGCTCGGAAGTGGGTAACGTAAAGCATCCAAACCCCTGCAATCCCTTTCCCAGAAGACAGCCCCCTAGAAAGCATCGCCAAAAGGTGCAGCCTCACCATTCCCAGCAGGTCCTTGTCCCTTCGATGTTCAGGCAATGCTCCCAGGGTGCAGGGATCGTAAGCCGGGGGATCGCCCTGCTCCTCGCCAAAGCCTGGCTCTTATCTTGTGCCCAGCTCCACCTCCAACCCGCAGAGGGGGTGACGGTGACACGAGGGGGGTGGGGGGGGTCACAACGTTATTAATACAGTTTGCCTAATACCAGATGAAATCATCCCGGGGCCATGAGTGGGCGTGTGCCCCCTCACCTCACAGCTCCACCAGCTGCATTTGGAGGGGATTCCGGGAACCTGGGGCAGCTTGGGCAGGATTATTTCACATACGATTCACGAGATGGATTTTCTCCATCTAATTGAGCCTTCCTGCTCCTGTTAGCCCTGGTTAAGCACTTCAGGAAGGGAGAGAACACACAGGCATATTGCCACCAGCCGGTATCCTTGGCACTGGCAGCGAGTGCCAGCCCTCCAGGCATTGTGCCGCAACGATGCTTCTGGATGTCTCCCAGTGCCAGTTTGGCACAGCCGTCCTGGCAGATTCCCTGGCCAGCTGCGGGACACATCTGGAGACACATCATCTCCCTGCTGTGCCAACCCCAGAGCGCAGCTTGCGCCGCTGGTTTGCAGCCACCTGCACCAGTGCCACTGGGGGACACCACTGGTTTGCAGCTCACCTTCACGCGCCAGTCCAGCCTGGCCCAGCCCCTCTGCCAACTGCTGGCAGCAAGCAGCAGCCTGCAGGTCTTGCTGTGAGGTGAGCCCCACACAGAAAGGTATTGCCCCGGAGTTTGCCCCTTAGCGGCTGTGGGAGCGCCCAGGGGCTCTGAGGCCAGGCAGGCACCTGCGTGAGATGAGTCAGTGGGTGCTCAGCCTGGAGAGCTGGCTGGGGCGAGGGGCCAGGGCACCCAGGGCCGGGGCTCAGACTGCTGGGGGTCTCGCCCACCCCCGTGGCCGCAGGGTGACCCGTCCCATGCCAGCTTCCCCGGCAGTGACGGGGAGAGGAAATAACGCCAGCTCTGTTCCTCCTCCCCGGGGACAGCCAGGAACTCAACCCCAGCAGCCAAAATTAGCCGGTGGCACTGATTCACCCAGCGCATCACGCAGCACCGCAGCCCCACGTGCCGACACGTCAGGGCCTGGCTGGGGGGTCACGGCCTGGCTTGCGTCAGCCGGGCACGAGCACGGGGCACTGGGGTCCCCGGGGCGGCGAGGACACCACCCAGTGCTGCCGGCAGTGAGTGGCTGGGAAGGGCATCCCAGCTGGAGCGGGCACGGAGCACGCTTGGCTCAAAAGCCGGCCACGAATCCCACAGGCATCTCTGACAGCGCACCAAGAAGCGTGGCATCTCCCCATGAGCGCAGCTTTAATAGTGCGGCCCGCCCCGCATGGGTACACAGATACATTCGCTGTATACAGATATCCACGGAGAGCAGCGGTACGTGCGGGCGCCACAAAGCCCACCCGGCAACCCACAGCCCGCCAAACCCCAAGGGGGTGGAGGACGCGTCCCCACTCGGCCCTGGGGCTGGGGAGAGGCGGGAGCTGCGGACCCCTGGGAGCCAACATCGTTTTTATGAAGCCTTCGAGAGCGAGCGTAGACGAGCAGGAACCTCCTCTAACATAGCACCATCCTCAGGGTTTCCCCAATGGGCAGGGGGTGCAGGCGAGCCCCCCCGTGTCAAATATAGACGTGCTGCACGCAGGTAGGCGTGCGAGCTGGAGGGTAGTGCACGGAGAAAGCCTCCGGCCTCCCCGCAGGTCTTTGCCAAACCACTGCAGCCACAAAAGGGGAACTAGGCCCCAGCTGCGGTTAAGGTGAGATTTATTCAGATGGAGGTGGTTGCAGGGTGAGGGGTGAGGGATGCCGTGCAGGGAGGCACCGCCTGGCCCAGGGGTGTGGGCAGCCTCCCTCCAAAGAGCGGGGAGCAGGGCGAAGGGTCCGGGTGAGGGCAGCGAAGGGGACAAGGGTGTTAGATGAGAGGAGGGGAGCTCAATCATGCCAAGTCCCAACTCTGCTCCTGGGCCGCCAGAGAGGTGGCACGGGGCCAAGCACCATCCCATCAGCAGTGAATAAATTAAAAATCAAACTGGGAACAGCCCAGGAAACTTCCAGATGGGAAAGGGGGTTACGAGCCTTGCGTGGAGAGTGGTTTCCCATTTGATATAAATTTCACCTTAACAGGCAATAAAACTGGTACGAAAGGAAAAAACCCACGAGCAGCAAAAAAGACACTTAGAAATAGCACCAGGTTCCTGCCGGGGGCTGGTGGGCACACGGGCCCCACCACTGTGGGCAGCCCAGCCCCGGCTGAGGTGGCAGCCGGGCCCCGCTCCGGGCAGCCCTGCCTGCCGGGACACTGCCCCTGCCTACGCCTTTGGCTGCTCTCCTGCCTCGCCACCGGCCACGCCACGGGCACCTGCGGAGAGAGCGAGGAGGCGTCAGAGCCCACCCAGCTCTGCGCTGGCCAAGCCCACGGCACCGGGCGGCGATGCTGGTGCCAGTGCATGCCGTGCCTACCTGCCCCTGGGCGCTGCCCGCAGTGCAGCTCACACTCCTCCTTGCTGTCGAAGCGGTTGAGGTTGCCCCGGCAGCCGCTGTAGACGAAGGGCCGGCACTCGGCGACTCTTTGGTTGTAGTACCAGCGCAGGGTGTAGCGCTGGCAGTCCCCCTCGTCCAGCGGCAGGCTGCAGGGCTCAGCTGCAGGGGGCAAACGCAATGGTGAGGACAGGCAGGACCCAGCAGCAGCACATCAGCGAGGGGGGCAGCTGGACCTGCTTGGCAGAGGAGGAGAAACCTCCCAAGGAGAAGACAGGAGATGGCTCCCAGCTGAGTGCAGGCAGAGTTTGGCTGGAAAGGACATATCTGTGCCCTGCCTGAGTGCTGGGAGTGATGGCAGGAGACACTGCTCTGGGCAAGCCCTCTCCCAGCAGAGGCTGGAGGCAGAGCTGGGAGGGAGGTGGCAAGGGGACACGATGGCCGGTGTCCCTGGGAATGGTACCAGAGGGACCCTCTGCATACTGCTGCTGCCGCTGGGCCTCCCCCGCTCTCCTGGGGCTTTGGGATCCCCTCCTGCAGCTCGTAATCATGAGCACAGGAAACCTGCCAGGGGCAGCGGGTCCCACTGGCCCAGCAAACCACTTGTCACTGTCGGTGACAGCTTTGGCCGGGGGGATGAAGCACAAGGTCTGCAAGGCGTGTGCGGCACAGCGCTGTGATGGGCAACATGCACCTCGCCTGGGTGCCAGCGAGAAGAGGGCTGCAAATCCCAAATCCCCTGCTGCCAATGGGACGTGGAGACATCAGCCCAGCAAAGCCCGGGTAGCCGAGCAGTGGCTCCATCCCTGGTGCCAGGCAGGTGCAGGGAAGCTCACCACTCATCACGTGCTGCTCTGAGCTGTCCATCTCCGGGACCTCATCGTAGTCGTCTTCCCCATATTCGCTGTCATATTCGAGGTCATCGGTGTCGAGCATGACCTGCCTGTCCTGCCCTGGGAGACAGCGCTGGGTGTGAGCAGCCCTCGCCTCCCGCGCTGTCCCCTCATTCCTGCTCCCTCAGCCGCAGCCCCTGCTCTGCTCACGCCTGCACACACACAGCACACGCCTGTGCATGCCTGCACACACACACACGTGTGCGCACACTGCGTGCTGCCCTCTCCTCTCCTCACTCTCTAACCAAAGCCACCCGGGACCGGCAGCATCCTCCAGTGCCTGCAGCTGGAGGGCAGGGACGTGACCGGCGACACCTGTGGAGCAGGGGAAAAGGGGCACCGGGACTAAAGGCACAGGGGTGACACTCACCCTCCTCTTCCTCAGTGTGTGACAACTTCAGCACAGGGACTGCGCTGCCAGCGGGGAACGGCTGGGTGGGGAAGAGCCCTTAGAGAGGGAAGGACATAGCACAGGCATCAGGGCTGAGGCAAGGGGGCCTGGGGCTTCTCCCCCGCCTCCTGGGGGGAAATCACCCCTTGGAGGTGTGGAGCAGCTCCGCGCTGCCCTGGCACTGCTGCAGCCCACTGGGGTGCACAGCCAGGAATGAGGGACCTGGGGACAATCTCTCCTCTCTCCTGGAGCAGGAACAGGCAGGAGGAGCTGCTGCCCAGTGAGACAGTGCCTGCTGGGAGCCCAGCAGGGTGGGCATGACGATGGGATGGGGATGAGATGGGCACAGGGAGGCACACGTGCCCAGGGGGCCAGATCTTGTGGGTCCCTCACCTGTCTGGCCGTGCTCTCTCTCCTGGCGGACGATTCTTCCGCCACCCTGGGCAGAGTGGAGGCTGCTCCTGGACCGAGCGCCCCAGCCTCCTTGAAGAGAAAGCACCCACCTCTTCCTAGCCCACCCTTTGCCCCTGTCTCTCCATCCCACCCTCCCCTCCAGCAGTCCTGGCCCCTGCAAGCCTGCCTGCCCCAGCTCCAGCACCCACGCACGGATAGGGCACAGTCCTCACGACCCCTTCTCCATCAGGCAGCCCCTGGCAGTGCCCAGACCCTGCTGGCACCATCCTGCGCCAGCTGCCCCTGGGGATCTCTGCTGCACCAACACTTCAGCCATGCACCACCCTCCTCCCTGCACATACGGATGCCAGCCCTGACCAAGGGGTTCCTGGGAGGTCCTGGCTGCTTCCAGCCCCACCAAAATCCGTGGCACACCTGGTGCCAGGCCCCCTTTGGTGCCACACACCCAGGGCAGAGCAGTAGGAAGGGAAAGCCACAAACCTGAGTGCTCACGTGAATCCAGGCGCCGCGGTAAATGGCCACCACAAGCTGCGGGAGAGACGGGATGGGGGGTCAGGGGCAGTAGGGGCAGCGGGGCCAGAGCCCAGCCCCGGGGCAGTGGTGGGGGATGCTCACCGCAGTGCTGGCTCATCTCCTGCCGGACGAAGGCACGGATCTCCTCCTCCTACCAGGCACGGGACCCACGTCGCCATGAGGGATGGTGCAATTAGAGAGGAGAAAAAACCCCTTTCCCCAGGCCCATGTGCGGGAGCTAAGCCTGGAGGTTGGGGAAGCCCCTCCAGCAGCAGCAGTGGGACAGATCCAGCAGCCCATCTACCCCCAGTGACCCAAGCACAAGCCCATGCCAGCTCCCTCCTGGCTCCTTACCATCATGCCTGGCTCCCCCTTCTCACCACGGAGCCCCTGGGTGCCAGGACTGCCCTAGGGACAAGCAGAGGGGAGGTGGGAGGCTGGTCCCGGCTGGGGTTCACCCGCCCAGGGCCGGGCACCCGCTCACCCACCTGCTCTCCTCTCTCGCCAGGGATGCCGGGCACGCCACGGGCCCCTGGCACCGACTGTCCAGGAGGACCTCTCTCCCCCTGCAAAGGACATATGCTCAGGATAAGGCTCGTGGCTCTGGGGCCTCTCTGCCCTCTCCAGCACCATGGATGTGCTGCTTTCCGCATCCTCGCACCCCAGGGATGGCTGTGCAGGTGGGGCTGGGTCCCCAACCCCCCAGGCTCCCATATCCTGGACAGATGAACACAAGGGAGAACCCGAAAGCCAGCGAGCTGGCAAGGCAGGGACAGAGCTGGGACATGGCTCCTGATGCTACCAACCCCTCACCCACTCCAGGGATGGGGCCACCTGTGCTGGAGACTCACCTTCTGGCCCTGCATGCCCTCAGGACCTCGGGGGCCAACATTCCCCGGGGGCCCAGGGGGACCAGGAGCACCGTCACTGCCCCGCGGACCTGGGCCACCGATAATGCCCGGGGCACCCTGTGGGAGAGCAGAGGGTGAGGTCAGGGGTGTCAGAGCCCCCAGCCCCAGAGCAGGCACCATGGGTATCCTCCAACCCCACAGATAGGCACCCCTGAAGCACCAGCACTGGTGCCTTCTTGTAAAGAGCAGGGAGTTGTTGCCACTTAGAGTTTCGTGACAGTTTAGAGCAGCACCAGATGCCTCTTCTGGGACCACTGGGCTCTGATGTGCTTCAGACCAAGGCCAGACCCTGGTGAAAGCAAGGCTGGCACAACACATACCCTCCCTTTCCAGCCCACTCACCCGGTCTCCTTTCTCCCCTTGGTCTCCTTTGGCTCCTTGCTGCCCATCGAATCCCCGGTCGCCCTGCGAAGAGGATGGGCCAGGCAATGGGGGACAGGCAGCGGCGGGGCTGAAGTTCCAGCACAGCTTTCCCCAGCACTGCCCTGCCCTACCTTGGGTCCCATGAGTCCCTCCTTCCCAGGGATGCCCGGTGGTCCTGACAGACCCATCTCTCCCTGGGGGAACAAGCAGATGTGCATTAGCCACCAGCCACATGTCCCGACCCCTCCCTGGTGCCAGCACGGTGCTTACCAGCTCGCCTTTCCTCCCTGGCAGCCCCGAGCGCCCCGGGATCCCTGGCTCTCCCTACAGCAGCAGGAGAGAGGCAGGGCGGTCAGTCCTGCGCCCCTCAATGCTCACCCCAGGGTCACGGGCAGAGGAGGGACCCCGTGCCCCCGCCGTGGGGCCGAGCTCCGGCCTCAACCATCTCCCTGCTCCCGCCGGCTGGCAGGGGGGGATCCGAAGGGCCACAGCCTCCAGGCACCATCCAGGCTCCTGCAGCACCCTGTGGGCACCCACTCACCTTCTCGCCCTTGTCACCATCAAGGCCACAGGCACCTTTCACGCCCCGGTCACCCTGCGAGGATGAGGAGGGGAGTCAGAGCCCCGCCGAGCCAGCATGGCTCCTGGCTGGGACAGCACCAGCGGGCAGAGGGACCAGCCTACCTACCTTGGGGCCACGCATGCCCAGGGGTCCCGTGTCCCCCTTCTCTCCCCGAGCTCCAGGGATCCCATCGCGGCCAGGCTGGCCCTGCAGGAGAGCACACAGCGTGACAGGGCCCTGCTCCTGCCCCGCACTGGGGTGGCAGTGGCACCAGCACCGAGACGCGGCTCCTCACCGGCTCACCAGGCTCTCCTGACACTCCGACCTCTCCCTGGGGACAGCAAAAGTATCGGTCAGGGCCAGCAAGGGGGATGGTGCCCCCAGCACCCATCCAGCTCCTCGACAGCACTGAGGGGTTCCCAGCTCTTTACCTTCTGCCCACCAGGGCCGCGTGCCCCAGGGAAGCCGGTGGAGCCCTTCTCGCCTTGCTCGCCCCTCGCCCCCTGCAAACAGAAACCCAGCTCAACACGGGGTAGCAGGGAGAGCTCTGGCCACAGCATGGCCACGGTGGCCTTCTGAGCCTGGCTCTGGCAGCTTCTCTTGTAGGGATGCCCACAGGCACTGGCACACGAGGCACGGGGATGCCACCATGCCCTGGTTCCTCTGCCCATCATCCTGCCTGCAGCCCTCTGTGGTCCCCAAGCCAGTGCTCCCCAGCCCCACACAAGCCCCCCCAGCCCCGTACCTTGTCTCCAGGCATGCCTTGCTCCCCCTTGTCCCCCTTGTCCCCTTCCGTGCCCTTCAGGCCACGCTCTCCCTGCAAAGGGGGAAACACAGGGAGAGGTCAGGCGATGGGGAGATGCTCAGAGGCACACTGAGGTGGGGAGGAGAGATCCCCAGGGCAGGGACACAGTTCTGTGGGACGGCTGAAGGAGAGAGGACAACGGGCTCTGCAAGGGAGGGACCCTTGGCAGCAAGAAGCTCCCCTGGCTCTTCTGGCTGGCAGAGGTGTGGAGAGGGGCTGTCCTGTGCCACTGGGGAGAGGGGCTGCAGGGACAAATCCTGGGAGCTGCCATGGGCCAGCAGCAGGGCTGGCAGGGCTTTGGGGAGGGTGATGCGCAGCAGAATCCCTGCCGTCAAGAGCAACAACGCAGATGGGGACAGGGAGAAGGGGGACGTCTCTTACCGGCTCCCCTTTGCTGCCTCGCGCTCCGACGGGCCCCTCCACCACCACCGTATCGCCCTGCGTGCCCAAAGAGAGGGGCTGGGGGTGAGCAGGTGGAACGGCACTGCTGCCCTCCCTCCCACTGCCCCCGCCCCAGGGACTCACCTTGTCTCCTTTGGGCCCCGGTGCCCCAACATCTCCCTGGGAGGAAGGGGAGATGGTGAGATGCTGCAAGGATGCACGGTGCAGGGCAGGCAGCATCTCCCTGGGGACCCCAACCCCTGGGAGTGCATCGTCCACCCCTGCCCCGGCTCTCCAGCCCCCTAGGTCCCTTACCTTGTCCCCACGCTCCCCCCGGTTCCCAGGCAAGCCCTGTGAGAGGAGAAGGGTGGTCAGGAAGGGGCCCAGCCAGGGCTGCAGCTGGGGAAGGGGCTATTTACCGCCGGCCCGCGATCGCCTTCTGGCCCTGGGCGCCCGTCTTCACCCTGCGCGAAGGGAGGGATGTGAGAGAGGGTCTGGGGTGGGGGCACCCCCAGCATCTCCCCACACTGGAGACAGGGGCGCTGCTCCCTGTCCCCATGGGGCTGGCGCCCTGGGATTTCCCACGTCTGATGGTGGAGACATGGGGGCTGTGATGAGGATGCAGGGGGGCTGTGGTGGCACCTACCCGTGGCCCCGGGTCTCCACGCTCTCCTCTGGCTCCTGGCAGCCCAGCCCCCGGGGCGCCCTGCCAGGGAAAGGCAAGAGCTTGTCCCAGTCCTTGCTGCCCATGGCTCCTCCCAGCCACGCCATGTCCCCGCTATGTCAGGGGACACTTTGCAGACCCCCCACCCTCCCAGCTGCCTGGCACAGAGCAGGGTCCCATGTGCCGCCAGAGGGGTTTCAGCATCACCCCGGGGATGGCTGCAGCAGGGGACCCCAGGAGAGGAGTGGTCCCCCCTGCCTCATGCTATAGGGCTGCCCCCATCCTACCTTGTCACCCTTCAGGCCAGAGGCCCCTTGTATGCCCTAAAAGAAAGAAGGGTGAATGAACCACAGAAGCAAGGCAGTGTCAGGAACCCCACAAACCATCCCTGTGGCTCCCACAGCAGCTCCTGCTCCATGCCAGAGCCTCAGGAGCCGGGGCAGGGAGGTGCAGGCTGGGTGCCCATCACCCTGCTGAGCTGGCAGGGGAGCCAGGGCAGAGCCTGCACTCCCCGGGGATGCAGGAGCCCCCTACTCACAGCTGGCCCTGGCGGCCCCACAGGTCCTGGTGGTCCAGAGGTGCCATCTCTCCCAGGAAAGCCGATCGAACCCTGCCGGGGGATAACGGTGAGCAGGCAGGGACTGCGGCTGGGAGCTGGCAGAGCTTGCAGGGATTCCACTGGCACTGCCAGAGGGTCTGAGGTTATGCAGACCAGTGAGGCCAAGTGCTGGCCATAGCCTTTACCCTCTCTCCTGGGGGACCTGGCGCACCAGGCTGCCCATTGTCCCCTCTCAGGCCGGGCTGTCCTGGTATCCCAGCAATGCCTACTAAGCCTGGGGGTCCTGGTGGTCCTGGCAAGCCGATGTCACCCTGCAGCGGGGAGGAAAAGGATGAGGTCCAGAGAGACAGCCCTCAAGAGCGTGTGTCTCCCATGGCCGGCTGAGCCAGGGCGGTACCTGGGTGTCGGGGACATGGGAAGAGCCAGGGGGACATGAAGGGGGTTACCTTCAAGCCTGGAGGCCCGTCCTGTCCTGGAGGTCCCCGCACGCCGACGCCCGGTGATCCCTGTGTCATGGCAGAGCACACAGTGTGTCCCCTGGCTAGCGGGCACGGGGATGTCAGGGGCACCATGCTACCCAGAGCAGCCCCACAGGCCTGGGGAGCGCTCCACTCCTCGGGGACCACGGGGCACTTACCTTCTCCCCTTTGGCTCCAGAGGACCCCTTGGCTCCCTACAAAAACATCAAGCCAGCAGGAAGGGCTGGGCAGTGTGTGGCGGGGACACAGCTCCCATCCCGAACAGCATCCGCTGCCCCCAGCCCCTGGGCCCTCGTGTGCCTCCTACTCACGTCCTCCCCAGGGTCGCCTGGCTCCCCGAATCCTCCTGGCTCCCCCTGGCAGAGGGAAACAAGCAGAAAACAGGGTTGAGAGACGATGCGCAAGGGGGTGCAGCTGCAGCCGCCCCCACAGCTCACCAGCCCCCTGGGGCAGCGCTCACCTTCTCGCCCTTGGGGCCGGGCAAGCCTCGGTCACCCTTGGAGCCCTACCAGGGGAAAAGCAGCGTTAGGGGAGCGAGAGGGGCAGCCACAGAAGGTGTGAGGTGGCAGTGCCGGGGATGAGGTCCACAGGGCCAACTCACGGGTTCTCCCACCAGCATGCCCTCCAGCAGCGCCGGCTCGCCCTGCAGCGACACGAGGGTGCTCAGGGGTGCCCACGGTGGGTGCCAGCACCCTGCAGACCCCTGACCACCTTGGGAGCGGCACCCAAGGGAGGGCGTCGCCCCTCCTCGCTCCCTGGCTCCTTACCTTCTCGCCTTTGGCACCGGGGGGGCCAGCGATGGCCTGGGGCACAGGGGAGAGAGGGGCAGGTGAGCAGGGCTGCACAGGGATGCTCCCCCTCATCCCGGCACAGGAACACCGGGGAAGCTCCCGGCAGCTCTGCCCTCACCTGCCCTGGGGCTCCAGCATCCCCTGGCTCTCCCTTGGGTCCGGCAGGGCCCGAAGGTCCCGGCATACCCTGGCACAAGAAGCACAACTCTCAGCAGCAGCAGCAGCAGCAGACACCCAGGGCTGAGCCCTGTGGTGCTCCTGCTGGGACGGGATGGGGTGAGCAGCAACCTACCATCTTCCCAGGCATCCCGGCCTCGCCATCCTTCCCCGGCACGCCGTCCCTGCCCGGCACGCCTGGCTTCCCACTCTCCCCCTGCGGATGGTCAGAGCAGGGCTGGGGCAGGGGGGTCCCACAGACCCCCGAGCAGCCCCGAGCACCCACACCGATGGCAGCTGGGCAGGGCAGGGGTGACACTCACCACTTGTCCTGGCTGCCCAGGGACACCCGGTGGGCCCTGCAAGGGAGATACGAACAGAAATCGAGCGGCAGCCCCAGCACTAGGATCAGTCAGAAAGCAGGACGGGGGTGCTGCAGGTACCTACCCCTGCACCAGGGGGGCCAGGGGGGCCGGGCAGCCCCACACTGCCCTGGGGACCGGGCAAGCCCTGCAATAGGAACAGCCACATCAGAGAGGGGACATCACAGCCAGGACCTCGACTGCCCCCACAGGAAGGTGCGTGGCAGCGGGGCTGGCTGGCTTGGCGGAGGTCAGATGGGTTTGGGGTGGGCAGGCAGGGGCTGGGGGGTTGGGGGCACAAGTGCTCACTCGGATGCCAGAGCCAGGCTCCCCTGGATCACCCTGTGAAGAGAGCACTGGCATCAGTCACACCACCACGTCCCCTTGCCCACCATGGTGTTGTTCCCTGGAGTCAGCTGGATCCGAGAGGGCATCCGGCCTGAAATGTCCCTCCCTCCATCCCCAATATTCCCAGCAGCCCTGCTGCCAGACCCCACATCTGTCAAGGCGCTGCTTTCCCCTGCCAGGCGGGACATGGCGATGCCCACGCAGATGCCGATGCTGACGCCGTACCTTGATCCCAGCTGGACCCTGGGTCCCTGGTGGGCCAGTGCTGCCCTGTGGGGGACAAGGGCATGTTAGGGCAGGGCAGCGCTTGCTGGTGGCACAGCTCGGGGAGGGGGCAGCGCCATCCCGACACTGCCGCCCCTCTCCTGCCCCTCGCACGACAGTCCCTGCATGTAGCGTGGGGCGGCTCTTACCGGAGGTCCTGGGGGTCCCGGGTCTCCCTGGTTGCCCTGAAGGGAGGAAGAGATGGGGTCACCACGGTGGGGGTTCTTCCCCAGTGGGTACAGAGGAGACCCAGACAATACCAGGGGCTCTGGTAAGCACCCACGCGGAGTGGGGACAAGCCTGGCCAGCCCCTGGCAAGACTCCTGGGGCCAAGCACCCGCCCGGGCAGCAGGGTGCTCAGGCCGAGAGCCCCGGGCTGTGTGCTGGTGCAGGGGGGGGCACAGTGACATAGGGGGTCGGGGCGCAGACACCTACCGGGCGTCCCAGCACGCCGGGGAAGCCTGGCAAGCCCTGCAAAGAACCACGTCAGCGATGGCAGGCGAGTGGGAGCCCCCCACCCCTAACTGTCCCAGCCCGCCCCCCAGGGATGCTCCCCGTTCCCAGTGTGCAGTACCCGGCCTGGGGGGCTTACGAGGGGAGCCAGGAGGCCCCCTAAAGCCGCGCTTGCCCTGCACGGGAGGGAAGGAGGTGAACAAGGTGTGAACGCTCCCGCTGGTGCCAGTCGTGGGAGCACAGGATCTTCCCCCTGTCCCGGCCCATGTCCCCCCACCGTGTCCCCACTCACCGGCTTCCCCTCTGGGCCGGCCAGCCCTCGCTCACCCGGGAGGCCCTGGAGCAAGAGCAGGGGTGGGTCAGTACCAGGCAGGAGAACAGGGTCAGTGCCAGGCAGGGGGACACGGTCAGTGCCAGGCGGGGGCACACAGTCAGTGCCAGGCAGGAGAACAGGGTCAGTGCCAGGCAGGGGGCCAGCGCAGTACTCACCGGGGTGCCGTCCCTGCCTTTCTCACCGGGCTCCCCTCGCTCGCCCCGTGGGCCACCCTCGCCCTGCAACAGGGACAGGCACAGGATCACGAGACCTGCAGGGACCTGACCCCCAAAGAGGGGTGCCCCCAGCAGCATCCCCACCCGGGGCTTTGCTCCATGGGGCTGCCCCGTTGGCAGCAGGAGACTTACGACCGCAGACCTTATCTCCTTTGGGTCCGCGCTCGCCCTCGGCTCCTGGGTCGCCCTGTGTCAGGGAGAAGACAGATGCCATCAGCCCCCGCTGCCCCCCTGGGGATGTCTGCCTCGCCACCCAGCCCAGCTCTTTGTACTGTCCCCAGCTCGGTCGCTCCATTTGCCCCACTCCTCTCCGCCCAGCCACGCACCTTCGCTCCCTTGGGTCCGACAGGGCCACGCTCGCCCGGGAAGCCCATCAAGCTGCCCTCCACCACGTCTGCCTGCGGGCAGGGCACAGTCAGGGCTGGCACCCAGGGGACTCCCTCCAGGGGCACAGCCCTACCCAAGCCCCTAAGCCAAGGGGACTGGACGGGGCCATCACCAGCCATCCCTAGAGGTGCAGGCTGGCACCCCTTGGGGACACTCCCCAGCAGCCATCACCTACCTTGGGCCCCGGGGGGCCAGGCAAGCCGTCCCTGCCCTGGTGAGGGGAGAGAAGCAGGTTAGTTATCAAAGGGGCAGCGGGGCACAGCCGTCCTGCTACGGCCACTCCTGGCAGCCATAGGGCATCCCCCAGCCCCCTGGAGAGCCCCTCACCCGTGTCCCCACCCCAGCTCACCTGCTCGCCCCGATCGCCCTTCTCGCCCCGGTCACCCTGGAGAAACAACGCCGCGGCCGTCACGGGGCTGTCCCTGAGCCCCTGGAGCAGGTCCCGCAGCCCTCACCCTGTGCTCCCCCATGCACTCACCTTCTCGCCGGGCCGCCCGGCCTCCCCCAGCTCCCCAGCCCGGCCTGGCACCCCAGGGATGCCCGGCTTGCCAGGCTCCCCCGGCTGCCCGGGCGGCCCCTCAGGACCCCGCTCGCCCACGGCACGGCCTGTGGGGCCTTGGGGGCCAGGGGCACCCGCGTCCCCCTTGTCGCCTTTGGGTCCTCGCTCTCCGGGGAAGCCTAAGGAGCCCTGCAAAACATAACGCCGTGGTGCCAGAGCCAGCCCTGAGCCAGGGCACCACCCCAGGGCTGAGGCAGCTGCACGGCCTCTGCGGCCAGCCCGGGGAGCAGGGCAGCGCGTTTGGACAGGGCACGGAGCCCAGCTCTGCTCACCTCTCGCCCTGGAGGGCCCCTCTCTCCTGGCTCCCCTCGGCTGCCCTTCTGGCCCCGCAGCCGCTCCGACAGCGGCAGAGAGTCCGAGCTCCCGTCGTAGGCACCCGTGAGCTCCTTCAGGGATGAAATCTAGGAGGGAGGAAAGAGCTCCCAGTCAGAGTCATGTTCTGGTGGCACCTCGTGGCCACACCAAACCACCCCAGGTCCCTCCGGTCTCCCACCACCCCCTGTGTCTCCCCTGCTGCTGCCGTGTGGCAGAAGCAGCCCTCAGCCCCACAGCTGAGGACTACGCACCTTGATGCCAAGCGCTTCCAGACTGCGTTCTACGTTCTGCAATAAAAAGACATTAAACCCCAAGTGGGTGTTGGCCTGGCCCCACCATGGAGGTTGTGGAGGGTCCCCCATTCTCCAGGGCTGATGTCTCAGCCCGGCAGGTCAGGGGGTACTCACCACTGCAGACCCAGGGTCTCCACGTGCTCCAGGGTTGCCAGGTCTCCCCTAGGTTTGCAGAGAAAGCGGGAATGGAAAGATGTACTGAGGGCTGGTAGATGAGGTGAGCAGTGCTGATGCTGCCCTTAGTAGGTTTCAGAGTTAACGCTGCTGGCGCTGCCTGGGCAGGGGCTGCAGTTGCTCCCACCCTGGGCTGCTCGCAGCTTGTCAGGCTTGGTGCTGGGTACTCACCGGCTCCCCTTGCAGTCCAGGCTCCCCTGGGTCCCCCTGAAACACAGCAAAGGCGTCAAGCGGGGCAGAGCCAGGCTGCCCAGGGGCCAGCTCTGCCAGGCTGGGGCCAGCGAGTCCCACTAAGGACTTGGTCCCTCTGGTACCTGCGGTGTTCCCCAGACCATCGCCCTACCTTCAGTCCAGGCACACCCCGGAGGCCCGGCGAGCCCTGGAAGATGCAGAGGGGACACGGTGGCACCCGGCACGCACGGACACAGGGCAGTGCCCCGAGGGAGCCGTGGGCAGGGCGCTGCCTGCCCCATGGCCGCCCGGGCTCCAGGGGCTGGCTGGTACCGTGGGCTTGAGGAATACGCACCTGGCCTGGGGGGCCGACCTGCCCTGGAATGCCGGGGAGGCCCGGGGGGCCGAGGGGGCCTGGCGCACCTCTGTCACCCTGCTCGCCCTTGGCACCACTGCGGCCCTGCAGAGAGAGCGGCGTCACCTCCAGGGTGACCCCAGAGGGGGGATGTGCCCAGCACCCCCCAAGGCCACGCTGCTCTGCGGGGAGGTACTCACCTCTCTCCCAGGGGGTCCTGCATCACCTTTGTCTCCCTAAGCAGGAGGGAAAGGAGTTAGAGGGATGCTGCCCCCATCGGCATGCCCCAAAATGATGCTCCCGGACCTGGGGAGGGAGGAGCCACCGGGCACGTGGGGACCACGCCGGGACCATGCAGGGATCACACAGGGACACCCGCGGCTCGGCTCCTCACCTTCCTCCCGTCCTCTCCTGGTGTCCCGTCTTCTCCCTGGGGACGCAGGCCGCCAGTCAGCACCCGACTCAATAACCCCAACACAGTCACACATGGGACGGGGACAGGCTTGGGGGCACAGCTCAGAGCACCAGGGCTCTTTGGGGCAGCCTCCCCTCGCCTTTACGCTGCACTGGGATCACCGGCCCTCAGGACCCCCAGAGCCAAGCCCCACTCCCCCTACTCACGTTCTTGCCGCTGAGGCCGGGTTTGCCATCGTCACCGGGTTTGCCCTGGGTGGAAGCAGAGGCAGTGAGAGAACCCCCCGGGATCAGGGGGTGAGCCCTGGCAGACAGACCCAGCTGGGACAGACCGGACCCCGGGCAGGATGAGTCCCCAGGGCGTGGGGCTGCCGGTACTTACGGGAACACCGGGCGGTCCCAGAGGGCCCACGGGGCCAGGCGGTCCCTGCTCCCCACGCAGCCCAGGCAGCCCCTGTGGGGAAAGGAGACGGAGGGAGCACAGGGCAGCAGGGCACCCACCTCCCCCAGCCAGCTCTGGGAGGACAGAGCGTGACCGGGACAGTGGCACCCGGCTGGGCACAGGGGATGGTGCTGCTGCGCTGCCCCAGACCATGGAGCATGGGACAGGACATGGGTCCCTCGCAAGCACGACGGCCCCAGCAGGAGCACAGCCCAAACCTGCCCTCTCCGGAGGTACTCACGTCCCGGCCGGGGTCCCCCTGCTTCCCCGGGTCCCCCTGCAGAACAAGGAGGAGGTGAGGGCAGGGACACCCCTGTCCTGCCACAGGCCCCCCACCAGCATCCCCAGCCCAGAGCAGAGGGGGTCTGGGGGGCAGCTCCTCCTGCCCATCGCTTCTCCATCCTGCAGCCCCCACCCGCAGTGTCCGGGGGTGCCTGTGCCCCCGACCCTAGCCCACGCTCACCCGCAGCCCGCCGGGGCCTGAGGGCCCAGGTTTGCCTTCCAGCCCGTTGCGCCCATCCAGCCCTGGTGGGCCACGGTCCCCCTGTAAGAGATCAGGGCAGGAGGGCTGGAGCCGTGGGGCGGGACGGGGGTGCCGTGGGGCAGCCCCCAGCCCCCAGCCCCCTCACCTTCTCTCCCGGCAGGCCTCGGTCTCCAGGGTCACCCTGCAGGGTGGGAAGAGGAGTAAGTGTTGTAGCCCCTGAATGGGAACTAAGCGGGGCACGGACCCTCTGCTCAGCCCACCATGGGGAAGGGGCACTCACCCGTGCGCCAGGGGGGCCGCGGGGACCCTCCACACCCTGCAAGAGAGAGATGTGCTCAGCGTGGGGGGAAGGAAGGGGTCCTGGGTGCTCACCCACCCCCTCTGCACACCAGGATCCCTGGCTCCGCCGCAGAACATCGCCCATCTTGCTGTCCCCAATGCCTCCCACACCAGAGACCCGGCACCTACCCTCTCTCCGGGCACGCCGGGGGAGCCGGCATCGCCCCTGGCACCCTTAGCGCCGTCCTCGCCAGGGTCCCCAGGGTCCCCCTGCCAGGGAAGGGCACAGCAGTTAGAAGGTACTGCCCTGCCACCAGCACAAACGCTGCTGAGACCGTACCCGTGCTGAGCACCTCTGCTCGTGCTGCCGGCTTTAAGGGCAGGATGACAGCAAAGGTCTCAAAATACAGGCACGGGCTGAAAAAAGAGGTTGCTGGGCTCAGTGCAGCTCCCAGGTGGCAGAAAGAAACGCAACGAGCAGCGACGCTGAGCCAGGAGCTGAGCCGCGTTTGGGGACCGTGATGCATCCAGCACAGAGCACAGCTCGTGGCCAACACTGACCTGAGCATGAGCCCGTTTGGAAAAGCTAAACACCCGAAGCGTGGGATACAGCTGCAGGGTCCCCAGAGGGATTCAAGGACCTCAGTCCTACAGGGACCTCCACCAGCCCACGTGCCCCCCAGTGCCACAAGGCTCTCGGTCACGGTGCACATCAGCCCCGTGCCACAGGGGCTGTTTTGGTCAGGGAGGGCTTGGTGCACCAGGATCCCAGTGCACAGCCAGAGCCCAGTGGGGGACAGCACAGGGACACCCCACTGCCAGCATCCCAAGGGACCCACTCCTTACCTTTTCACCCTTTTCTCCAGCTCCTCCAAGCCCCATGTCGACCTGTGGGGCAGAAAGAGGCTGTCAGAGCACACGGGGCTGGGCATGGGAGGGAGAGGGATGGGGGCAGAGCTTACGGTTCGTCCTGGGGGTCCAGGAGGCCCCTGAAAGAAGGGCAAGGCAAGTGGGTTAAGGGGAGCTGGCACGGCCCCGGGGAGGGCAGGGCTGGCTCCAGGGCAGGGGCCAGGCACGTGGCCCCTCGTCACTCACCGGCTCCCCACGGTCCCCCTTGCTCCCTGCTGCTCCGGGGCTGCCCTGCAGGAGAGAGGGACGGGGTGAGGGGAGGAGGGTGCAGTGGACATCAGGGGTGGTGGGTCCCGTGGGGTGGACGGTACCCCTGGGATAAGGGGTGTGCGGGGCAATGGGGGGTGCCCATAGGATGCTGCGGGCACACACGGCGGTACTCACATTCCTGCCTTCGGGACCTGGGTCCCCTGGGTCACCCTTCTCCCCAGGGGGGCCACGGTAGCCAGGGAGGCCCTGGGAGAGGGCAGAGGGAGGGTGTGCATCAGCAGGAGCCACCCTGAGGCCACTGGGCATCTCACTTCTTGGCCCAGGGTGCCCGCCAGCCCCGCACTTACCCGGGGCCCTCTGTCTCCAGGTTTGCCAGGCAGACCCGCTTCGCCCTGTGGGGAGAGAGGGGGTGAGCGGGGGGCAGTGGGGAGGGGAGCGATGGTCCTGGGGTGTCCTCACTCACCGGGGTGCCTTCATCACCCTTCTCTCCACGCTCTCCCTGCAGCACGGGTCAGCGGGCATCGGCCAGGAGGAGAAAAGCACAAGTCACCGGCGTGCCCCTGCTCCTTGCCAGCCCCCCACCCCCTTTGGGTCACGGTGCCCCACGGCCCCCAGCCCTGCCACCCCCCTCGGCCCACGCTACCTCCTTGCCACGCAGCCCGGTCTGTCCCGGGACGCCTGCTCGGCCGGGCTCGCCCTTCTCGCCCGGCTCCCCTGGGTCACCCTGGGCAGGGGGGAAGGGGAACAGGTCAGTGTGGGGGCTGCTGGGGGAGAAGGGGCTCAGTACGGCACCCTCCGCTCCCCAGGGCGGCCTTGCAGCTTGGGATGGACGGACAGAGAGGCAACACCTCCTGCAGTGACATTACCTTCGGGCCGCTCCTGCCTGTGAGGCCAACGATACCCTGGTTATTGGAGAAGGAGAGCACGTGTCACTGCGGGTTGGGGCGGTGTGGGGGGCCAGGAGCTGGTGCCCTGGTGCAGAGCCCAGCAGCCCCAGCCCCTGGGGCGCACGCAAACTCACCCGATCGCCCTGCTCGCCTTTGGGGCCAGCCGGCCCAGGGATGCTCAGGCCAGGGGCACCCTAGACACAAAGGGATGCAGCTTAGAGCAACGGCACGAGCACCGTGAGTCGAGGGGCAGCTGTGCTGGGCCCCCTGGGCCCCCCTTCCCCAGGCAGTACTCACACGGGCGCCTTTGTCTCCCGTGTCACCCTTGGGGCCAGGAGGTCCTTCTGGTCCTGGGAAGCCTCTGTCACCCTGGAACAGACGAAATGGCACCATCAGCCCCCCCAAACCATCTCTCATCCCCCAGCTGCGGCTGGGGACAGCCAGGTGTGGGGACCAGCACGGGCATCCCCTTGGGTCAATGCCCAGCTGTGTGACCCCCTCCCCAGCCCATGGCCGTGCCTGGGGGGTGCCGGCTCATGGCTGGGGGACGCAGCCGGGCAGCGTTACCTTCTCTCCTCCAACACCGGCCACGCTGGGAGCCTGGAGGAGAAGCAGAGGGGACCATGCGGGGTACTGCCTGCAGCTCCCTGTCCCAGGGCTGGGGCAGGCAGAGGATGACCTGCTGGGCAGCACCACTTACCGGCTTGCCAGGCGGCCCTGGATCGCCCTGTGGAGAGACACGTGTTATTGCTGGCCCCTTCCCCAGCAGCCCCCTGCCACCCCGCCGGGACCCTGCTTTGCCCTCACCTTCTCCCCACGGGGGCCGGACGGTCCTGGAACTCCCTGTGGCGAGAGAAGAGCCCTCAGGGGGCTGGTGGTGCCTGGGCACCTGCAGCCGGGGCGCAGCAGCCCCTCGGTCCCAGGGTGCAAGCTCCACAGCACCGCAGCCACTGCCCAAACTCACCTCTCTGCCCGAAGGCCCTGGGCGCCCCGGGGCTCCTGCCTCACCCTGCAGGAAGAGAGGAAGAGGAAGGTGGCAGGGACACCCTCCCTCGCTGTGCCAGGGTGGCTGCTCCAGGGCAGGGCAGGGCAGGGATCCCCCTGGGCTGGTCACAGCCACCCCTGCCCACTTACCTTTTCGCCCTCAGGGCCCGGCACACCGCGATCCCCCTGCAGAGTGAAGCAGAGGAGGGTTTCAGGGAGCCTTCCTCCCTCCACACTGCACTGCTCCCTGCCTCAGAGCCCCTCTGAGACCACCGGGCTCTGACAGCACGCCGGGGGCACAGCCACCACCGGGCTGCAGGGACACGAGGACCCGTCGATGCTGCCAAACGGCACTGTCCCCCCCTCCAGCGCCATCTCACCTTCTCGCCCATCTCTCCCAGCTCGCCTGGTGCCCCACGGTCTCCCTGGCACAGAAAGATGGGGTCAGGGGCAGCAGGACCCACAGGGGTTGGCACAGCTGCCAGCGCAGCACCCAGACCCTTCTTCCCTCCACCAAAGGCAAGGCAAGAGCATCCCTTTGGTGCCCAAACCACTCACCTTCCTGCCCTGCTCCCCCGGCGGTCCCCGAGGACCCTGCAAAGGAGGACGGAGCAGATATCACCTCTGGCATGGCATGGCATGGCAAATGCCCAGACTGGCCGGAGTGGGAGCCCTTCAGGGTGCCCCTGGGGCAGGGCTGGCTGGTGAGACCGGCTCCTGCCTGCCTTCCCTTCTCTTGGGAAACTCACCCGGTCTCCTGGGTCCCCGGGGCGGCCGGGTGGCCCTGGGAAACCTTCCTTGCCGTCACCCTGGGGATTAGGAAAGGCAACACCCAGGCCTGTGAGATGAGGACGCCCACGTCCATCTCACGGGCATCCCCGCTGGAGAGCAGCGCGGGGTCCAGCCCCAGCACAGAGCATCCCCACCGCCCTCTTACCTTCTCTCCCTTCTGGCCGGGGGCCCCGGCAGGTCCCCGGGGCCCAGGGTCTCCAGGCAGGCCCTGCAAGAGAGCCCAGCTCAGCCCCCAGGGACGCAGCCGCTGCAATCCCAGTCCCCTTGGCTGTCCCATTGGCCATCCCCTTGGCTGGCCCAGGGTCACTCACCGGCACACCGGGCTCCCCTCGAGGCGCTGCCCCGTCCACAAGTCCAGGGGGGCCCTGCAGAGACAGGGGTCAGCTCCTGTGTGATGGCCCAGGGGGGCTCAGTCTCTCCCAGCACCCTGGGGGGCTGCAGCGCCCTCAGGCACCCCCGGACCTCAGTCCAGGAGGGCAGAGGAGCCAGGAAATGCGGAGCCACTCACCCTTTCCCCTCGGTCACCCTTCTCCCCCTGCAAGGGCAGAAAAAAGCAGGTAAGGGCAGGTCTAGGCTCTTCCCATGCCCCCCTCAAATGGAAGAGGAACATGTCGGACAGAGCCCACCATCTGGACTGGGTGCCACACTAAGTGGCAGGGTTTAGCTGAGTGGTGGTGATAGGCCATACGCTGGACTCGATGATCTGAGAGGTCTTTTCCAGCCTTAATTATTCTATGATTCTATGATCAGTGGTATCAGGGCAGCGCACACCAAGTGCCTCTCCCCGCACTGCCCAGCGTCAGCTCCTGCACATGTGTGTGTGTGTGGGTGCAGTTGGTGGGGGGGTGCAGCCGGTGGGGAGCACAGCCCGTCAGTGGGACCAGGAGGAGCACGTGGTGGAGCGGCTTCGAGCTGCTGGTTGCCCCTCCACCCACATGTCCCCCTGCAGCACCATGGCGGGGGTTGTACCTTCACAAATTCTCCTGGAGGTCCTGGTGGCCCCACAGGTCCAAGTGGACCGGGGGGACCTGGATCACCAAACGGTCCCCGTGGGCCAGGGCTCCCAATGGGGCCGGGGCTGCCCTGGAGGACAGAGATGCTCCATTAGCTGGGGCTGCATCATGGGCTGGGGCTGCTGGCAGACACCCCTTGGCATCACCGACCCCATCCTTACCGGTGTGCCCGGTTCCCCCTTCTGGCCCGGCAGTCCCTGTCCTCCATCCACGATCACGCTGGGCTCTCCCTGAACGAGAAGGAAAAATCAGCGTCCCCACGTGCCCTGCTGTGTCCCCAGGGCAGGATGGAGGCCACAGTACCACGATGCCAGGAGCCTGGCAGAGAGACCCTGGGGTCACCCAGACACCAAGGATACCAGGAGATGCCAGAGGCCGAGATGTGCCTGCCAGGGTCTCACTGCTCCCCTGGGATCCCCGCAGGACAGCCCCGTGCCCATCACCTACCGGCTCTCCCTTCGCCCCCTTCGGGCCAGAAAGCCCCGGCGGCCCCCGCAGTCCCTGGGAAGGAAAGACGAGAGTGAGGAGAGGAGAGAGCACAGGGGAGGGGAGCGGGGCTGGGGAGGGACGGGGCTGTACTCACGGGATCCCCTCGGGGGCCAGGGATGCCCTGGGTGCCCTGGAAAACAACAGCTCAGGAGGTGAATGCGTGTCCCTGCCAGCCACAGGAACAGGCATGGGATGGGATGGGATGGGACGGGATGGGATGGGATGGGGTGAGATGGGATGGGATGGGATGGGGGCTCCAGCCAAGGCAGGGATAGACAGTTCCTGCCCAGGGCACTCGGTCTGGGACACACACACCAAGTGGACAGCAGTGAGCCTGCCAGCTGCAGAGCCCCCCTGCACAGGGACAGGGCAGGAGAGGTGATGGGAAGAGCCCAGCACGCAGCACCAAACCCAAGGGACACCTCCACTCACCGGCTGGCCGGGTGATCCAGGGTTCCCAGGGCGCCCAGGGCTTCCCGGTGTCCCATCAGCGCCGGGGAATCCCTGCAGAAGAGAAGAACACCATGCCAGCACTTGGTGCACCCCCTGCAGTGCCCCAGGCAGTGCTGGTTCCGGCACGGGGAGCCCAGGACAGCCCCACGGCAAAGCCAGGCCCTGGGGTGCCGTTGCCCTGCGTGCTGAGCTGAGCGGCGTGGGGCTGGAGCAGGGCTCTCCAAGGCCATCCCCTGCTCCAGCCTGGGCGAGAAGGGAGGGATGAGGGGCAGAGAGGGGCCAGGTCACTGTGCCCAGGGACCCTGGGGTGCCAGCGGGGTGGGGATTGGAGGTTCTCACCCTGTCCCCCTTCTTGCCCGGCCGCTCAGCGCTCTCTCCTGGCAGACCCCGTGGTCCTGGGGGTCCTGAAGGGCCAGGCAGCCCAGGGCGGCCCTGGAGGGACAGCGGAGAGGACAGGCTGGGTGGCAGGTGGTGGCCAAGGGATGTTCCCTGCCAGCCCCTGCAGCAAGGGCTGGACAGGTCCCTGCCCCACACCCACCGACTGCAGGGACAAAGGGACAAGGGGACCATGTTGCTGGCCCCCTGACAAGGAGCTGCCCCCCATGCTCCCCCCATCAGGATATTACCGGCTCACCAGGGGGGCCCGGTGGCCCCACACGTCCTTGAGGTCCCTGTAGAGACAAAGGCAGCGGTGAGCACCCCTGTGGGCGGGCAGCAGCACAGTTTAGGGGACGCCACCCCCTCCAGAGCCGTGAGCAGGGGGGGTCATGGCAAAGCACTCACTGCCTCGCCGCGATCTCCCTTCTCGCCCTGCAAGGGAACAGAGGGAAGGGGTTAGGGGCTGCAATCCCATGCTCAGCTCCCCGCTGACCCAGGCTGAGCCCCTGTGGCACATCACAGCATGGTACGGCACGGTGTGGGGATGCTCACCTTGGGGCACTGCGTGGTGCAGGGCTTTGGCTTTGGCTCTGGCTGGCAAGACAAGAGAAGCCCTTGTGAATCCAGGGGCTGGAGAAACTGCGGGGCTGCTCCCCCTCCGCACGCCCCAGGGTACCCTGGCCCCTTACCCTGGTGGAGATGATGGTGCAGAGATCATCGGTGAGCTCTCCCTCCAGCTCTGCTGGAGCCCTGCCACCGTGGTAGATGTACCGCGGGTCCTCGCCGGTGACCATGCGCCGGAGCTGCTCCCGGTCCGCCCCCTCCAAGCTCACCGCCAGCACCTGGACCCCTGGGCCAAAAGCACCCTCAGCACCCTGCAGAACTCCCCGCATCCTGTGCCGGGACCCCATCCATCCTCACCTCCAGCCTTGACATCCCTGGCTGCAGCGATGGCATCATCCCCGGAGGGGCCGTCGGCCAGGACCACCAGCACTGCCGGCACGCCGGGCCGGCGCCCTGCGCCGGGGCTCAGCAGGTAGGTCCTGGCAAAGGTGATGGCTGCCCCTGGGGAAGAAGAAGGAGAAAGGGAGCGGTCAACAGGGTCCCACCGGCCGCTGTCCCCACTCCCACGGCAGCTCCTCACCGATGGCGTTGCCGCTGGGCTCCTCGTAGCGCATGGTGCGGATCTGCTCCAGCACGGCAGCCAGGTCACTGGAGCGGTTGAGGAGCAGCCAGGGCAGGCTGCGGTAGCTGTACGTGGCCAGAGCCACCTGCCAGGGTGCAGAGGAGCAGTGGGCACCACTGCCCACCCACGCTCCCCGGGCACCCTGCTGCCGCGGCAGTGCCCTACCTGGGTGCCCTCGGGACCCAGGCGCCCCAGGGCGGACACGGTGTTGGAGAGGAGGGTGCGGATGGCATCGGCGCCAGAAGAGCTGTCGCGGGTGCCGTGCACCAGGAAGACAACGTCACCGCGGGCATCCCTGCAGACTGCGGGCAGGGAAGGGCTGAAGCCAGCAGCGGAGTGGAGACAAGCCCAGCCGTCCCTGCAGCGACCCCACGGTACCTGTGCGCTCGCTGACGGAGGTCTCGGCGCCCGGGGCGCTCCCCAGGAGCGGGCGGAGGATGAAGGTGTAGCGCTGGCCCAGGCGCAGCCCGGAGACCTGCTGGGAGCTGGCCGTGCCGGGCAGCGTGCGCCTCGTCTCTCCGCCAGCTGCCGGCCACGGGACAGTCAGGGAGGCCAGAGAGCCCCCGTGGGGGTGCTGCCCCCCATCCTGGGGCCGCCCACCCATCTCACCTGTGGGGGGGCTCCAGGAGAGGATGTAGCCAGAGGTGCCAGGGACGGGGGTCCAGGTGAGGGTCACCGAGTCTCTCTGCACCTCTGTGACCCGCAGGTTGGTGACACGGCCTGGGGCAGCTGCTGAGGAGGAGGAGACGGTGTCCCGACACCATGGCGCAGCCCCCATCCCGCTCCTGACCCCCCACCCGTCACCTTCCCCACGCCGAGGCTGTGACAGCCCAGTGCCGGGGTGCCCCTCTGGGCTCCAGCCCTGCACCAAGGGTCCAAGCAGCCCCTCACCGGTGGTAGCAGTGAGAGTGGCTGGCTTGCTCTCCCGGCTGCCAGCCAGGCTGGTGATGCTGATGTGGTAGCGCCGGCCTGGCTCCAGCCCCCCCAGGTCGTAGGAGCTGGCGGTGGCCGGGAGCTGCTGGCTGCGCTGGGGTCCCCCTGCGCAGAGGGAGAGAAGGGTGAGGGGCTGCAGCGTAGGGGCTGGCAGGGACGGAGGGGTGCTGGCCACCCACTCACCCTCGGCCAGGCGCCAGACCAGGTGGTAGCCGGTGCTGCCGGCTGTCGGCACCCAGGCCAGGCGCAGGCGGTGCTCCAAGGACTCCGTCACCTGGAAGCCGCTGACGGGGGGCACAGGGGCTGCCTCTGCTGCGGGGCAGAGGGGCGGGCGTTAGGGGCAGGGGCACCTGGTGCCACCCCGGGGTGCTGACCCCTGCCCCCGCACTCACGCGTGGTGACGATGATGGAGACAGGGTTGCCCTCCCGGTTGCCGATGAGCGCCGTCACCTTCACAGTGTAGGAGACGCCACCCTCCAGGTCGGGGATGTCGAAAGAGCTGGTGTGGCCAGGAACTCGCCGGCTGCTCTCCGAGCCCCCTGCCAACGACCGTGGTGTCAGCCCCTCACCCTGCCGCCCCGCAGCCCACCCTCGTCCCCACGCCACGGTACCGTCCCTGCGGCTCCACACCACGCGGTAGGCGGTGGCTCCGGGCACACCGACCCAGGTCACGCGGGCGACGTTGCTCCTGGACTCCTGCACCTCCAGCTGCGACACCGTTCCCACTGGCTCATGTGCTGTGACACCGAGAGGGCCGCTGTCACCTGGGCTGGCAGCAAGCGGCACCAGCCGGCGCTGACGGCCAGGGGACACCTCACCTATCCGCCCCGTGGCAGTGACGGGCCTGCCCTCGCGGCCATCCGCGACGGCCGAGACACCGACGGTGTAGACGACGCCAGGGCGCAGCCCCTCGATGGTGAAGGCGGTGGGGTCGGCGGGGAGGAAGCGGGACTGCTCCAGACCTAGGAGGGACAGCTGGGCTGGGAAGGGCCCTGGCACTGCTGCCGCCGCGGCACCCTGATGTCCCCACACTCACCGTCGCTGCCTCGCCACGTCAGCAGGTAGCCCCCGGCGCCCGGCAGCCCTCGCCAGGTGACCCGCAGCTGGCTGGGACCAGCCTCCGTCACCCGCAGCTCCGAGACGCTGCCCACTGCCGGGTACTCTGCACCACCCCGCGGCACCACAGCGTCACCTCAGGGTGCCCAGGGTGGTCCCACGGCCACCCCAGTACCCCGAGGGCTGGTGAGGGCGTGGAGGACCAGCACACGTCAGGGGGGAGAAAAACACAGAGCCAGGATTCCTGGTGCCAAACCCTGGCACGGACTTACTGAGGCGGACGGTGAGCGAGGCAGCACCGCCCTCCCGGCTGCCTGCCAGCGCCGAGACACGCACCAGGTAGGTGATGCCCTCCCGCAGGTCACCCAGCTCCAGCCCCGTCTGGCTGCCTGGGACGCGCCGTGTCCTCTCCGTGCCATCTGCCGGGAGAGGGGTGGCCATGGACCCTCAGCCCCGGCCAGCCAGGGTGCTCCGGGTGCTGCCCGTGTCCCGCCCGCAGACTCACCCTGGTTGTTGCGCACCACCACTTTGTACTCGGTGGCACCGGGGACGCCGGTCCAGCCCAGCCGCACCCTCCTGCCCGACTCCTCGACCAGCCGCAGGTTCGACACGGTGCCCACGGGCACCTCCACGCCTGCAGGGGGACACGGCAAGGCACAGCCCACAGAGCACGGCCCCATCCTCACCCCGGGCTGTGACCAGAGAGTTGGGGGTCTCACGGCCAAGGGGAGCCCTGGGCCGAGCAATGCCACGTGGGACATCCCTCTGTGCCAATGGTTTGGGAGGGCGGGGGACAACCCCGGGGACCCAGAGCAGTGACTCACCTGTCTGGAAGGTGGTGACTGGCGTGGCCACCTCTCTGCCATCGTAGAGCGTGTAGAGGGTGATGAGGTACTCGGTACCTGGCTGCAGCCCAGTCAGCTGGTAGGTGTTGGCACTGCTGGGGAGCGACACCGTCCTGGGAGGCTCTGGCCCTATGAGGAGGGGAGGGTCACCACCAGCTGCCAGTACTGGAGGTCTGTGTAGGGCACCAGGCTCCCCGAGCCCACCTGTGGCTCTCTTCCACTCCAGGCGGTAGCCACGGGCATCACGGGCGCTGGTCCAGAGCACCTGGATGGACGTGGGGCCCAGGATGTTGGTTTGCAGCATCTGCTCCGCATCAGCCTCTGCAAGAAGGACCCCGAGGTCCAGGCTACCCTGAGCCGCTCTGCCACCAGTCACCCAACCCCATGCGGTCCCAGCCGCCTGCACGCGGCAGGGCGGGTGCATCACCACAGGGCAGGGACGTGGGAGCCGGTCCCCAGCCGCCGCGACGGCATCAGGGGCAGAGCCAGCGGCCGGCAGTGGGCTGGCATCACCCGCGCCCACCACCTACCTGTCCTCTGCCGCACAGTGGCCGCGGGTCCCTCCAGCTGCCCAAAGAGCGGGGCCACCATCACCACGTAGTCGGTGTTGGGCTGCAGCCCCCCCAGCGCGTGTGACGTCCGCCCGGCGTCCAGGTCGACCCTGTGCCTGTCCTGCCCTGCAAGAGCCGGCGCAACAGCTCCTTGGTGCAGAAGCTCCTTGCGGGGGTCCAGGCAGCAGCTGCCACCAGCTCGATCCCATCCCTCCTCCCCGGGGCCACCAGCAGGATGGGAGCAAGGTCTGGATGGCCACCTACCTGCGAGGGTTGCCCAGGAGAGCCGGTAGCCGGTGGCGCTGCTGACGGGCTGCCAGGCCAGCAGCATGCTCTGCCTCGAGACGTTGTGGACAGCCAAGTGCTGCACACCCAGCAGGCGCCCTGCGGCCAAGAGGTGCCCATCGCATCCCTCACGTGAGAGCCGGGCAGGGGGCAGCAGGAGCCGCTTTCTCCTGCAAACCCGCCTGCTCCAGGCTGGGGGAAGCCCCCTTGCCCCCGCTCGAGGATGCTGAACGGCTCCGAGGTCACCGAGCGCAGCCTGCGCTGGGCGGCTCCTTCAAAGCGCCCCAGCTCCAGCCAACTGCAGCTCAAACGCCTTCGTCTTAATGCCTTAAATACTTTCTGCGGGTTAAGGCTGCCTGGGGCGGCTGAAGGAATCGGTTTGCCAAAATTTGAGGCTTGTAAATGTGTTGCCCCAGGGCCTCACCCCCGCTCCTGCCTGGCGATGCTTTCCACCACCCTCGCGGAAACGGCGCGTTCCTCCCAAAGAGCGCGGGGATTGAATTTATTGAAAAAAAAAACAAACCCTGCATTTTTTGGCCGACATTTTTACGTCATGCGGAGGAAGCTCCAGCGGAAACGCTCCCATAAGGCTACGAAGGAGCTGGGAGAACACACTAGAGCTGCGTTCCCTCCGCAGGCACCTTCTGGGACTCAGAGCATCACCTCATAGTCAGTCCCATTGTGCATCCCCACCCTGGTCCCCCCAGACAGCCCTAACCCCACGGGCCATGGTCCCTTGCGCTGGGAACTCATCCCTGTCCCCCTCTGATCCCAGGCTCAGTGCGGTACTTACGTGTCCGGGCGGTGAGGGTGGCAGGGATGACGGGCTGCTGCGTGTAGCGGGGCCGGAGCGTCACCACGTACTCGGTGTCAGGGCGCAGGTTGCTCAGCGTGGCCGACTGCGCGCCGGCCCCCAGGCTCTTCTCCTCCCCCGGGGCTGCTCCTGGGGTGGAGGCAGAGGGGTGCCGGTGGGCACAGGTGCACAGCGTGAGCCGGGGCTGGCAGGGAAAGGGTGCCCGCAGAGCAGCACCCTGCCCTGGGGATGCCAGGCAGTGCCAGGGGTGGGGAGTGCCGGGAGAGGCTGGGACAGCAGCCAGGGCAGGGGCACCCATCGACCGCCTGGGGCCAGGGAGGGGCTTCCAGGTGTGCGGCGCCAGGCCAGCACCCGGCTGCGGGGCCGGGGGTCTGCCACCCGCCCCCCACACGCGGCCACTGCGGAGGTGCACACACACCTGCGCTGTCAGCCCGGGCAGGGGCACGCACGGCCCCGGCTGTCGCACACGCCCGTGCACACGCGGCGAGCGCTGCGCACCAGAGCCTCCAGGTGTGGGAGCACACACACACCGCCTCCCTCCACGCCTCTGCGCACACACGCGCCCCACAGCCCGAGCACAAGCGCCGGCTGCTGCGGTGAAGGCAGAGGTGTGCACACCCATGGCACGCTCAGTGTGCACCCCCTGCATCACCCCCTGCATCACCCCCTGCATGCGCCACCGCAGAACCCCCAGCCGTGTCTGCCTGGCCCACCGGGCTGTGCAAAGGCAGGGCACCCAGGCAGGACACCCAGGCAGGACACCCAGGCAGGACCATCCCCTCACCTTGCACAGCGTAGCTGAGGCCATAGCCCTGGGGAGGCTCAGGCCCGGGCTGCCAGGCCAGCCGCAGGAAGGTTGGTCCAGTCTCCACCACCCGGAAATCCAGCATGGAACCAGCACGGCTCTCTGGGGGCACAGGGAGCCAGGAATGATGCCCCAGCCCCACGTGCCGTGGTCGCCCCGTGCCTGCCCATACGGCCATCCCCATGGGCACGGACACTCACGGGTGCGCGCTCGGCTGGACACGGACTCGCCGATGCTGTTGGCATACTGGGCGGTGACGGTGAGCAGGTACTCGGTCCCTGCGCGCAGCCCCCGCAGCACCGTGCTCGTCTCCCGTGGGCCCAGGCTCACCTGGGCAGGAACAACGTCACCTCCTGGCTATCCCCAGGCCAGGCGTGGGGCCAGCAGAGACCCCAGGGACTCGGAGCAGGCGGGTGGCAGCACTCACCTCCTGCCTCTCTGCCACGATGGGCTGCCCCAGCCCCGTCAGCGGCACACGCTGCACGCGGTAGCCGGTGACGGGACCGCTGGCCGCCGTCCAGCGGATTCGCAGCTGGTCGAGGCCCCGCTCCAGGATCTCCAGGTTGGAGGGACCAGTGTGGCTTGGCCCATCTGCAAGGGAGCACAGGGGCTGTCGGCTCCAGGGTGTGCGGGGCAGGGGGGAGAGCTCGCCAGAGCCATGTGTCCGGTGGGACAGGATGGCCAGCAGAGCATTTTAAGGAGGATGGGTGGTAAATGTGCTACTAGGGCGAGTGCAGCCCAGCACTCAGCACCAGCAGCACGTGTAGCCCATGTGGAGGAGGATGGGTGCCCATACCCAGGTGGTGCAGGGTGCCCCCGACGCTCGTGCACACCCTGCGCGTTATCAGCGGCACCAAAGTCCCCAACAGCTTGAAGTCGCCGACATAGAAGAAGAAGGCTTCAGTGGGCGTTGAGGCCACGCGAATCAGCTCCTTGTGGTCAGCGTTCTTGATCCCTGGCAGGGACAGTGGTGATGGGTGAGGACGGGGACTCTGAACTCAGCAGGAGCCCCCCTCATCCGGCGCCAAAGCCTTGCTCACCCACAGCGAACACCTTGATGCCCTGGCTCTTCAGCTTTGCTGCCGGCCCCTCGGCATCATCCTGAGACTTGCCGTCCGTGATGAGGATGCAGATCTGCGAGGCCAGGTGAGAGCCATGAGACCCAGCCCAGGGCCCACACACCTACTGCTTTCCCCCCCCCGAGTGTCCCCCAGACCACGGTCCTGCACGTACCTGGGGGACCCCAGGCCGGAGCTGCGCGGGGCCAAAGAAATTGTCCGCGATGTAGCGGAAGCCGGCACCAGTCCGCGTGTTGCCGCCCTTGTAGCTCAGCTGCTGGATGGCCCTCCGGACACTCGTGCCATCGGTGTGCTGGGAGAAGGGGAACTCCACCCTGGGGTAGGACAGGGAGACGTGTCACCTCCCAGCCCCGCTGCCCTGCCGCTCCACATCCCTCTGCCCGGGGCTCACCGTGGCTCGTCGCTGTACTGCGCCACAGCGAAGCGCACCGCCTTCTCACCCACCACCTGCACGAAGGGTCCCACCAGCTCATCCATGAAGGTGCGGACGGCACGGAAGTTGCTCCTGCCGATGCTGGACGAGCCATCCACCAGGAAGGCGATGTCGGCCTCCAGCACGTCCTTGCACACGGCTGCAGGACAGCGATAGCGCTCAGAGCACGGACTGGCACCACGGCACGGCGGTGCTGGGCCCCTCTCAGCGCCCTGCCAGCGCAGCACCCAGGGCTCAGCACCCAGTGCTCAGCACCCACCTTGGCTCTTCCTCTGTGCTGTAGCAGCCGGGGGGCCCAGGAGCGTGGGGAGCACAGCGAGGAGCAGGAGCCGGCTGCTCATCGTGGGAGCCTGCGGGAGAGGATGCTGCCAGCACCACCCCAGCCCAGCCCTGCACTCTGCGGGCAGCAGCGATGGAGCGACAGGGTCCAGGAGGTCCCAGCGCCCACCAGGCCACGCTGGGGTGCTTGGCAGCCTCAGCAGGGCGAGGTGCCAGCACCGCCGTGGGGCACCGCTGCTGGCACCCCACAGCGCAGGGCCGTGCCCAGCCGTGTTGCCACACGCCCCCCGTGCCGGAGGAGCAACCCGCACAGCGCCGGCTCTGCCAAGAAAGTGCCGGGTGGGCAGTGGCCGGGCTGCCTGGCCGGGCAGGAGCAGCGCCGGTGGCTACCCCATGGCACAGCCTGCGGTGGCACCAGGCGCACAAGGGCCCGGGGTGTGTGTGCCCTGTGCCTGGCCCTGCTCCAGCCCTCCCCGGCCAGCCTGGCCCGTGGCTCCACTCGCTGCCCGATGCCCAGGGCAGCCGTGCCCCGTCGGCTGGGAGCTGCCAGCCCGGGGTGTGCGGGGCTCTGTCGGCACAAGCCCGTCCCGCTCCGTGCCCCGGTACCGGCATCAGCTCACCCGGCTGCCCCAGGGGCTGCCCAGCACCCCGGGGAGGGCGGCAGGAGCGGGGTGCTCTGGGGCACAGCCCTGCCAAGGAGCCCCCCGCGATCCCCAGGTGCAGGGCAGNTTATTGAGGGCGGCCCCGGAGCGCCGATCCCGGGGGGTGGGAACGGGAACGGGAGCGCCGCGCCCGCCCCCTCGGAAGGGCTTTTCCAGCCGCTCCCCGGGGAGAGCAGGGAAGCGGCTCCTTTGGCCCCTGCCCCTCGGAAATGCAGCCTCTGGGGCTCCCCCCCGCCGGCTGCACCCCCCGGGAAGGTGCTGGTGCTGAGCGGGCCCCGCTGAGGTTCAGGGCACTTTTCCCTCCAGCATCTCCATCCTCCGTGTCCCAGGGAGGTGGGGAGCGACTCTGGGACCTGTCAGCCAGGACCCGGCCACACAACTCCATCCACCGCGGGGCAACGTGTGCCCAGGGACCTCAGGGCACTGCCTGGCCCTGGCCCCCAGGCCCTGGCCCTGGCCCCCTCCGGGAAGAGCCTGGCTCTGAGCAGCAGCCTGGAGAAGGAGGATGGTGAAGGGCAGCTCCCCACGCCAGGGCAGCTCCCTCAGGACGGCAGGGCCTCAGCCGGGACCTTTCCTGCACCCCCAGCTCCTGGTACCCATCGCATGGGATCCAGCACCCCTGGCTCAAGTAGAGGAGCTGCCCCGGAGCCAGCTGTGGAGCATCCTCCCACCCTGCTCCAGACATCATCTCCCAGCAGCTGCCAGAGCAGATTGGTGGCTGATACCTAACCCAGAGCTGGAGAAACTTGCTGGAAAGCCACTGAGGGTAGGACTGCAGTTGGTGGGAGGAGGCGAGATGGAGAGGATGCCCAGCAAGGTGGGCAGGAACCCAGCGCTGCCCTGGCCTCACTCCCTGTCCACCCAGTGACGGATGGGACTGTCTCCTGGGGTTCCTCCTCAGCCCTGGGTGCACCCCTGACCCTCAGGGTGCCCCTCACCCCCGGGACTCCCCCTGGGACTCCCCTGCTCCTTGTGGCGCATCACGCAGCACCCCATCCTCCCTGCTGCTGCCTGTGCTCAGCTGGGGCTGATCCTGGCTCCAGTCCCCAGCACGTACCCCATGCCACCCGCCCTGCCCCCTCGGTCACCCCACATCCCCAGCACCCCTCGTACCTGTGCCCTCCTGGCCGCCAGCCCAGGGGCTCCTCTCTGGCTCCTGGGGGGGCAGCAGGCGGCTCCAGGGGCATCTTCCCGCAGGCAGCCAGGGCAGCGCCAGCGGGGGTGCCGAGGTCCCAGGGCCACCTCGCAGCTGGGTGCCCGGGGCAGGGGCACCTGCCACCAACCAAAGATGCTCCAGGGCCGGCTGCAGCCAACTTTCCCAGGCACTCACTGTTCCCAAGCAGGGGAGGAGCGGCGATGCCCTCGCTCTTCTTAAAGGCGCAGCAAGCAGCGCATCCCCTCTTCTTCAGTGTCCTCCCTCTCGCCAGCCCCGGCCCCCAAGTGCTGCCCGGCCGGCTCCAGAGCTCCCCATGGCCATGGCAGTCCCCCTGCCTGCCCCAGCTCTGGGGGTCCAGCATCCCCAGGCCGGCACCGTCCCCAAAGCCTCCTCCCGGCGGAGCTGGCCTAATGAAGGCAGAGCGGCCTGCCCCAATTAGACGCGGGGTTCATTAACCAGGGAGCTGTGGGGGCTGCCAAGGGCTCCGGGCTGGCCCCGGGCCCGGCGCGGTGTCAGCGGCGGGGCAGGGTCAGGGGTCACCATGGGCAGAGGCATCGGCCCAGCCACGCTGCAGCCGTGCAGGACACCCCACATGCTGCCCCAGCTCCCGCAGCCTGGCAGCCCAGGAGCATCCGCACCACGAGGGCAGCAGCGTGCCCCATGCGTTGGCTCTAGAGCGGGGCACGCAGGGATGCCGGGTCCCCCAAACCAGGGTGATTCTCTCTCCGTGTTGTTTCCCAGCTCCTCACACATACCAGGGCCAGGGAAAGAATCCGCGGCCCCGGGCGCAGGACGGCGCTGCCTCGGCGGAGGGAGAGCACCAGGTGTGAGTGACTCACGAAGCCGCCCCGCGCCGCTGCACGCCAGTCCCTCCAGGAACGTCCCGGAAAGCTGCCCGCCCTTTCCCAAGCCTGCCTGGCTGGCAGTCCTTATTCCTACAGCTTGGGGTTCCTCTCTCCTGGCTGCCTTCCCCCCAAAGTACCTCAACTCTTCTGCAGTGACACTGATCAAAGCTTGCTAACACCAGTGTCTCACCCCTGCCTGCCCTGTTCATGCCACCTCGATCCCCAAATGTCACTGGCCACGCAACCCCCATGGCACAGCCCTTGCTGCCCCAGAAGGCTCAGATCATGAGAAGCCCCAAAACATCTCCCCATGTCTCACCAGTCCTGGTGCTTGTGTGGCACTGCCCTGGGCTGCAGGCATGGGGGGCAGCACCAGCTTTGAGCTGCACGGAGGGTTGCAACCCTCTCAAGGGTGAGAGCATGCACGTCAGAAGCACCAGGACTGAGCCTCCCCCTGCCCCTGCTCACCAGGCAGGTGGCCGCTCTGCTGCCTCAGTGGGAAACGAGGAAAAACTGTTCTCTTCAGCCCTAGGTGAGGTTTCAGCTCTGCCTGGGGCAGCAGGTAGTATGAATCACGCAGAACAGTGAGACCTGGCATGGGCTGCAGAGCCAGCTGCAGCCACGGTGCTGTGGGTCCTGTGCCCCATCCTCTGCCCACCCTCTGCGCAGCCGCTGCCTTCGGCACTGATCCGGCACGGGCTGGCTTTCAGCACAGCCCTTGCAGCGCTTGAGTTTCTCGGCCCTACAGCGGCCCAGCAGTGCTCCCCGCTCCGGCATGGTGGGGATGCACAGGGCAGCTGGAAGGGAGCTGCCCCCTCTCCAGGCCCTTTTAAATTTGGGGGCTTGCAGGCAGAGGGGAGCAGTGGGGAGCTGGCGCTGAGGCAGACAAGGGGAGGAGGAGCTGGCTGGAGCCAGAGGGGGAACCTCACCTGCCGTGGGGGCCAGCTGGGACATGCTCCAGGAATGTCTCCCAGCACCAGCCACCACCATCTCCCCACCATGGCACTGCCTGCTCCCAGCATCCCAAGAAAGGGGCCGCCGGGTCCCACCGCTGTCCCCAGGCAGCTCGGGGAGAGTGCCCAAGTGCCAGCCTCACAGTCATGATGCAGCCACAGAGAGCCCTGTGCCACCACGCAGGGCTCCCCAGCAGGCCCAGGGGACCCCGAATAGGCCAGGGCAGGGAACTGCTCACCCCTTACCTCCTGCTGCCCTGCCCAGAGGGGTTTGGGGTGGCAGATGGCCGAGCCAGCCCTTGAGGCTGCGCTTCCCAAGGGGTGCAGAGAGCAGACTCCCAGCTCCTCAGTGCCGGAGGGGACATCCCGCGGTACCCTTGTGCTGCTGCTGCCCAAAGCCACATCTCTGGGGGAAAAGGAAGCAAAGCATCACATCAGGGTGAAGCTGTGAGTGACAAGCTGCCCGCTCTGTCCAGCAGCTCTGGGGATGCCCAAATCAGGGGAGATGTTCCTGGCTGTGGGGACGGCAGCAGCTGCAGGGGCAGCAGCAGGGAGGCTCTGGTGGGTGCAGGACGACGGAAGCAACTGGTCCCACTGCAGCCAGGCTTGGGGTCAAGCCGAGCCCGCTGTGCCCTCGTGCCAGGACTCCCCGTGGGGTGGGTGCATGTCCCAGCTCCCCCACAGCTGCTGCAGAGGGATGGGAAGTTTTTGCTGCCCATAAACTGTTGTGTCTGGAGGCTGCTGCCCGCGCGGCCGCACACCAGCATCTCACGAAGCTGCGCTGGATGGCAGCCAGGCTCTGCTGTCCACGCAGATGGGACTCGGGGAGGGAACAGGGACACTGCGGGGATATGACTCTCCCTCGGCTGAGTCAGGCAGGAGGAGGCAGCCCTGGTGAGCCTGACCACAGAAGCCAGGCTGGCTCTCAGGGACAGCAAGGGAGGGGAAAGGCAGGCTCCAGGGCTCCGCCGAGGGCCAGCGGTGCTTTGCCATGGCACGGGGCCAGCGTGCCAGAAAAGGAGGGTGGCAGTGGGTACAATGGCAGCAGGATGAGGAGCCAGCAACTCTGCATGGGGCTAGAGAGTTCCTGGTTAACAAGCTGCCTTCATCAGCCGCATCCTGCGGCTGGGCTTCAGGTGATGCCGGGGGTGCCCAGAGAGGCTGCGCAGTGGCTGGGGTGGGGGCCAGGGATCCGGGGGCAGTCAGGCAGGGGCAGAAGTGCCTCCAGAGGTGATGTGCCCTGCGCTGCATGTGACCACCCACGCTGCCTGGCTCATCCCACAGCAATCTGGATTCTCAACCGATTGAGGCACAAGCCGCTCTCCTTCACTGCTGGCCCCCCAGCCCCCACCCACAGTGGGGACTGGGCTGTGTAAAGTAAGCCTGGCTTGCCCCCGAGGATGGGGTTGCAGGAGAGGGTGGAAAGGCAGGGACTGGGTGCAGCAAAGCTCCCCCAGCATCTCTCTCTGCCAGGGGCCGGTGCTGCTTTTCCCCTTGCTGACAGCCCGTGGGGTGCACATGCCCTGGAGCTGGCCCAGCCAGCCCAGCACACGACTGCTTTAGAAGGGAAACTCCTGCCCCTTCCTAAGGGCAAGCAAATTGCCCACCTTGGGGGCACAGCGGATTAAGGCGCTCCCGGCCCAGCCCTGGCTGCAGGGTGTGCAGGCAGGGGCAGGCAGGGGCAGGCAGCACCCAGGGCACTGCCGGGCTCGGGGTGCACAATGAGGGACCCAGGGACCCGTCCCGGTGTGGGAGCAGGGGCTGGCAGAGCAGAGGGAGCGGTTTCCCCTGGGGTGCCTGCAGGAAGGAGGAGATGAAGGGAAGCCGCAGGAGAGCTGCCAGCTCTCGGCGCGCACACTCGGGGCGTGTGCGGGCTGGGTCCGTGGGGTGCAGAGCGTGACTCAACACGCGGGGCGACTGAGCCAGCCCCTGCCCGTCTTCACCGAGCGCCTGCACCCGCCGGTGCCACCCAGACCCCCTGGCCAAACCCACGCAGCCACGGGGGTCCCTGGGCACCAGCGTCGTGGGCAGCGCAGTGCCTTGGGCCAGGCAGGGGATGCAGAGGTGAAAGGTGGTGTTCCTGCCGCACTCCCCTGGGAGAGCAGCTCAGGCCGAGGCCAGGTCACTGGGGAGGTCATCTTACCTGCGAACACCGAGGTGCCAGGTCTCTGACCGCCTCGAGCACTCACCAGTGCCCCTCTGGGAAGGTGTGCTCAGCTCAGCCCTCGCCGGGTGCTGGTGAGGCTGTCACCGGGGCTGTCCCTGGCCTCACAGGGTACCTGCTGCTCTGGACCAAACTGGCTCCCAGACACAGGGCAGGAGGAGCACCACGGCTTCGGAGGACTGAGGGGCAAGCCAGAGCCCAGCACTGCTCCCAGGGACCTCTCAGGAATGCTCCAGTGCTGTGGGTAGGGTGGTACCACCACTCTCTGCTTCGGATCAGACTGATCGCAGGAGCAGCTGAGCAGGGGTGTCTGCAGGAGCCCAGGACAGAGCCCAGCCCTGCAGAGCTGGGGCACTTGCCAGCAGCACAGCAGCCCTGCCCCATGCAGGGGCAAAGCTGCCCACCAGCTCCTGAGACCCTGCAGCACCTCCGCGCCTCATCAGAGGGGCATGAGCACCACAAAGCCATGGCTGCCCCTTCCCTCCTCCCCCAGTCCCAGAGTTGGGAGTGGCTGGTGCAGGGGGAGATGGGCAAGGCACCACCACCTTCCCTGTGCACACAAGCTGCTGTGCTACCCAACACGAGCTGTTCCCCCTCTTGGTGCGGGGAAAGAGCATCTGCCCAGCTCCCAGCACGGCACCCAGGCCAGCTGCAGACTAACCCGGCCATGGGAGACCCCATGGACCCTGGAGACCCATGAGGGGAGGCCCCGCAGGAGCAGGCAGCAGCCTGGCAGGGGGTGCTGGGGGGAGCAGCCCAGCAGCAGGGGCACGCAGCAACCGCTCGCCAGGCAGGGAGGAGGAATGGCAGGCACTCAACAGTCGGGCCTGGGAAGCTGGAGTCATTCCCGGGATGCTGCCGGCTGCGCTGCAAGAAGCTGCTCCTCGCAGGGGGTGCGCACAGCTTGATGGAGCTGGGGTTGTTTGTTCCTCTCTCCAACGGCTGTAGTGGCTCAGGGCAGATGTATTCCCAGGGGAGGAGCGTTGCCAAGAGGAATAGCCATGACTCTGAGGAGTTGGCCCTTGGGGGCCCCTATCCCAGCCCCGAAGGACAGGAATGCCATCCTAGCACCCTGCTGCTGCACCAGGGCTTGCTGGGCACAGGCATCGCCTCCAAGAGACAGAAATAACAAGTCACTAACAGCTTGCGCAGAAGCCCTCCTGCTGCCGAGCCCCAGGCAGAGGCAGAGCCAGCACTGGCACAGCGGCACACACTTACACGGGAGGTGGGCACAGAGTTTGCCCACCTCAGCTCTCCAAACCCAGCCCTCCTGCAGCCCCTTTGCCAGAGAAAGGCTGCCCCTCGCTCGCTCCCCTTTCAGCCAATCCAGCTCCCTCTTCCCCACTTTTGCATCTGGGATGCAGCTCGGGCGGCTGGGAGGTTGCTCAACTCTTCCTCTCTGCCTCTATTCAAGCGTTTCACAATCTGCACCAACACCCCCTAAAAACTACCTGCAGCTCCATACAAATTCCTGGCAGGGCTCACTGAAGAGCCCCCGTCCCGCTCTTCGCTGGGCTTGGCCGCTCCTTGCGCAAGAGGCGCCCGCCGGAGCCGTGGGGAGCATCGCCCGCACTCCAGGGCTGGTGGGAGACGTGCCGGGCGGCACCGCAGCGCAGCCGGCACCCGCTGGCACGTGCTCTGCCGGGGAGGGGACGGCACAGCTTGCACCCAAGGCTCGTAGCGAGGCGCGGCAGCGGCCCTGCCTGGGATGGGCAGGGGCACAGAGTGGGGTATATACTGCTGGAGAGCCGAGGCCACGCTGCAGCCTCCAGAGAAAGGGCTTCTGCAAGTCTTGCGTGCTGCCAAAGGCACAGGGACGGCACAAACCCCTTACCGGCAGGATGCCATCGTGCCTTTTCCTATCGGGGGGTCTGCTGCTGACAGCGCTGGAGCCTCAGCAACTGCAGGACGCTGCCCTGAATGTTTTACGCAGCAGCCACGGTTCACGCAAAGGATGATCGAGGTTTGGTCATCGGTCTCTGCTGGGGTGGGAAGCTCGGGGGGACCCATCCCCCAGAGGAGCAAGGCTGCAGGAGGGGCTGGGAGCACCCCTACGTGTGGGGCGGCAGGCGGGGTGCAGGGGCGACCATGCTCTGGAGGGATTTGTGCTGCTCACGAGATCAGACTTGTCCTCGCAGCTCTCCCTGGCGAGGCTGTGCCATTGCTCCTTCAGCTCTTTGGCTGGGTGCCCAACTCCAGAAGAAAAGAATTAAAAGGACGAAGCACCCGCCCTGCCCCGTCGGGTGAATCGCTGTCTGTCACCATGGGAACTCCTCCCGTCCCAGACCCCCCCAGGATGACTTCATATCTCCACTGAGCAGGAGGGCTGCGTCACCAGGCTGGCACGGGGCAGACGGACACGTACATCTCACACGAGGACCTCCGCATTCGTGGCAGTGGACAGCAGGAGGCTGCAGAGCTCCCGGGGTAAGGCTGAGCAGCCCAGGTGAAGGTCGTGTGGAGGATGGGGTACGGGCTGCACCCACACAGCTCCATCGCCAAAGGAACGACAACTGGGGGCTCTCCGAGCTCCAGCTCCTTGCAGAAGACATCTCCAGCACCCTCTGCACCCCTCCTGGTTGCCATCAAGGAGGGAGGAGCGTAGGATCCCATCTCTGGCTCCCCACTGCCTTCCAGAGTCACCAGCCTGGGACGTGAGGACCTCATCCCCCTCCATCCTCCTTAGCAAAGCCGGGCCAAGGTCTCCTGTGAGTCACTGCTGCGTGTGCAAGGCACAAACAGGAGATACTTGTGTTCCCCTGTCACAGGGGCTCCTGCCAAGTGCTGCACATCTGGAACAGCTGTAAAGAAAGCAGAGGAAGCCAGAGAGCCACAGCAGAGAGCAGCCAGGGGCAGCAGGGACCTCCAGCTTCGCAGCAGCCAGGCAGGGGGAAGGGGTAGAAACGCAGAAGGGCCGTGTGGAGCTCAGATGGCCGGGGCTCAAGCACACTCAACCACTGCCTCTCCCTGGAAGCTCCTCTGCACACCAGGGCATCCTCGTGCCAGCTGAGCGGAGGCAGGAACTTGCCACGGACACGCTGCCTGCTGCTGAGCTCAGCCTGCTGCTCCAGCTCCTGGAGCCACTGCGCACCAAGACTCCTGAGAAAGGACCCAGCCCTGCTTGCCGTGTCCGTGGGCAATTACTGCTTCACAGACCCCCGCTGGGAAATCACACCCTCTGAGTTTCATCGGTAGCACCAAGTCTGTTCCTCAGCTGCTAGAAGAAGCACTGCTCAGGATGGATGTGGTTGGAATGGAGAGGTTCTGGTCTGTACGAATCTGTGCAATGCTAAACTGTACCCAGAGAAGCTCAGAATCCAGCATTCTGAAGCTGAGCATACACCGAATCCTAGATCTCACAGAAACACAACTTCAACTCCCTAGATTAAACATTCAAATGAGGAAGGAAAAGAAAATCCCCTCCAGAAGAGTCAGCTCACTCTTCCCTAAATACAACAAATAAAAGATAAGCAGCACGTTCGCTTTGTAGCATCATCCAAGCACCTACTCTGAATAAGTTACACGCGAAGGAGAACAGAGTGCGTGGTACTGGGGCTGCTTTACAAAACGCTTTGTGTGTCTGAGCCTCCGTGTGCCCAGGGCAGCACATGGGGAGCAGCGTTACTCTTCACTCGGTGTCGCACCGAGTGTCAGTACCCACATTCGTGGCAAGGAAACGCTGTGCCCAGAAAAGCTAAATGCTCAGCGTCGTGCTGTAGGCTCTTGGCAAAACTAGGAAGAGCGCTCAGATATTCAGGCTCCTGTTTCAATATCTTAATTACATAATTAGCCTCACTCAAATCAGGTCATATGGCATTCGATCCAGCTTCCTTCGCTGTCCTCGTGTTGTCTGTACTACGCAGTTCTCACATCAAGGCAACGTACAGAGCCTTTAATGATCCTAGAGCACAGCAGAGGCTCAGTGATGGATGGTNACCAGCCGTTCCCTTTTCCAAACAGGAAATGGGATTTCTGGATATGTGTGTGGGCACGGCTGACGGCTGCTCACTGTGCCTCCCTGCTGGTGTCCCAGCGCTGCACAGAAGGGCAAGGGGAAGTGCAGGAGGCCTGGGCAGGGCAAGCCTGTGATGCCAAGCATCCAGTAGCACCCTCATGCTCTCAATCCCGCAACCCAGCTGGGTGACGCTTCATCACAGCCCTCCTCAGCCCTCCTCCGAGCAAACCACACTATATAGGGGCGACCTGGGGGCAAAGATTCTTGGTCACAGCCATGCCAATGCCTCAGTTAATCCCTGCACCAAGGGGTCCAAGCAGCATGAGACTCCAGCAACACAAGGCACCAGCGGAGCTGCACTTCTGCTGCATTCCAACCCTGCTCCCCCATTGCTCCCACTGCCCTTTTTCAGCAGCCTCTGCAGGAGAGTGGGTAGAGAAGCAGGGCCAGAGGGCTTCGGGCTCTCCTCCTAAAAGCTCCCTGGCACGGAAAGCAGCACGGCTCCAAGCCTCTCATTTCTGTGAAAGCCTCTCTGCAGCTCCCTCCTTCCCCGAGGACAAGCTTGGCTCAGCACCTACGATTAGTATCAACTGTACTTTCCAGGGTGGGTAATTAGCTCAGGTGAGGCAACTGCCGACAAGCGGCTGCTGCGGCCCCTCTCTTGGCAAGCGCCCGCATCCCAAACAAGCGGCTCACATATCAAAGGGGCTGCCTGCTCCGCAGGAGATCCACCCTGTACATCTGCCCCAGCCCTGCAGCCTCACGCTGTGGGTACCCACAGCTTTTCCTACTAAACCAGGAAAGCATGGGGCACTCAGCACAGGTCTCCGGCAAGCGCTCCCAGTTCTCACTGCTAGATTTTACGTATCCGCAATAGCTCCATGTGGTGGAAAAATAAGCCACGGAAGGGCTGTGCAGGTGGCGTTGCAAAGCCTTGCAGAGGGTGCCCACAGCGATGCACAATATCCTCCCTTCCAAATCCTCCTCTCTTCCCATCAAGAGTGCCAAGCTGGCAGGGAGGGAAAGCAATTGCCTGGAGGTAGGTGGAGGGCGCGAGCTTCAAAGGGGAAACTTCACCGGCAGAGGGTAAGACAGCTCCGTGCAGAAGGAGTGAGAGCGAAGGCCCATTCACACACCAGACTAAACTTACCAGCGCAGTCTAATGGGATCCCAAGTAACCTTCCAAGTGAAGTAGCAAAACAAAACACTTAAGCCATTGAGAACTGGTCAAAGAGCCCCGCTGAACAATCCTGCATTGTCCAGGGAGCCAGGAAACAGATTTATTAGGTCACCCAGGCCATCTCCAGTTTCAGTGAAATTGTCCTGTTGCAGGGATGGTTCCAACTCCCTCCTCTGGCACTGCCACTGTCCCTCACGGGGCAGCAGAAACTGCAGGAAGGGGAGGGGAGAGGCCCAGCCACTTTTTCAAGGTTCCGGAAAAGCACTGAGGTATGACACCTCTATCATGCCAGACATTTCCCAGTCTGGATTCCCTCGGACCGAGGCTGCTCCATTGGAGGAACAGAAACACACTCCTACAGCTCAAACAGTGAGAGACCTGCCAGTAAGATTAGAGCCTCGGTTCCTCCAGGACCAAGGGATTCAGCTGCCAAAGGCTTGATGACTCTGCACCAATTCCTGGTTACGCTTCCCAAGCCCCTCACTGAGGCTCACAGCACGAGTGTCTTTGCCAAGCTGTAACACTCTTGACTCCTGCACGGCTTTCTCCTCCCCACCTTTTAGATCCCCAGTCTGGCTGCTTGTCATTTACCAAGGAAAGATGGTATCGCAAACCTCTCAATCCCCAAAGCTGGCGAGACACCCGTGTTTCTGGAAGCAGGGACTGCCACAGCACCCAAACATGTCAGGCAAAAGACAGAATGCCACCAGAACTACAGCCAGGAGATGCCAACGCCTTGGGCATGGCTCAGCCTCGACTCCTTGCTGCTAGCAGGCACCCAACAGCACACTGCATCCAGCGCCACACACCAGGGCACGGTTTCCAGTCCAGATTGGCCCAGATACTCCGATTTCTACATGGATAAAAGCATCTACAAAATACCTTCTCCCACTGCATAAGCCAGTCACCCTTGCACAGCTGCAGTCTCTGGGTCAGGAGTGAGTGTGAGGCCTCGCTGAAGTGCTGGGAGCACACTGCTCAGCACAGCCAGGCCGCTGCTTTTGCAGAGAAACAGAGCAGTTTGGAAAGCAGCAGCTGCAGAGGGCTCCCAATCTGTTCCTCGTACAAAGTAGTGCACAGGGGCCTGGGGAATTACTCAAGGGAAACAAGCATTCACAGGCAGATCCCCCCAGAGAAGATGACTTGTAGGAAATGTGAAAGCAAGGAAGTATCTCCTTGTATTTCTTGTATTCCTCACCAACTGCAGAACACCCTGAAAGCTCACCTGGAGGGGGGGAAATATATAGCAATGGAAGACAAAAGAGGATTACAGCCTGACTGCAGTCACAAAACCAAGACAGAATCATTTACTGGTTCCACAAGGCTTGAGGCATCAGTGAGCCTGTTTAGTTTTCCAGCCCTCGGTGCACTTGTAACGAGCCAGAGCTTGCGACGATAGTTAAACCCAAATTGCATCAAGAACATTTAACAGTTTCAAACTTGCCTGGTGTATGCAATGAGTTCAGACACACTGACTCTCTCATCAAGAATCCAGATTCAGCACAAATGATTTAGTACACTGGATTAGTCTCAAGTGTAATGACTAACTCCTAGAAACTTTTACACTATTTTTAAATCCCACTTGTCGGGGCAGCACCTGGAAATTAAATGAGAATCCCAGGGAGATTTATCTCAAAGACTAAAATTAAACAGGAGTACCTCGCAGCTTCCAAGGGTAGCTGTGACAGGCTAGTGCCACCTGGTGGGGTGCTTTTCTCCATCCCTCTTGCTCAGTTTCATCCTTTCTGTCCCAGGTACAGCTCCCCAGAGGCAAGACAAGGGAGCAACCAGATGAACACCAGAAAAAACAGAAAGGGCTGGGTGGCTCTTTCAGCTGTTCAGATCCAGAGATGATCTTCCAGGTATAGGCCAGGTCACCCTGTACTTCAGCCAACAGCTTCTCGGCTTATTGCATAGCTGAGACTGGCTGGAGACACGGAGGCTCATCTGCAGAAGGAACGTGTAGACTGATACCAACATACTCCACAACCACCTCTGCTCACTATTAAGCTGTTTACAGGTAACTGGGAAGCTGAAGATGAGAGGTAACATATCCCCACGTAGGCTCTGGAAAGATGTTTGTCTAGCAACAGCTCCAGCTCTTTCACACCATCCCAACTCTGCTAGAGACAACTGCCTCAATCGTATTGATGCAAGGCCAGGCTAACCACCTTTACCAGCTTTGGTAGGTGGTGGGAACTCAGCTGATCAGTTTTGTCTGTAACTGGTCAGAAGAGGGGTTGCACAAGCCGGCCCTGCCACAGAGGCGCCACCCCAGCAAGAGGGTCACAGAAAGCCAGGCCAGAAACACTTACACCATGCCAGGGACAGGATAGGGACTGACTCTCCACAGATGGACTGTGAAATAGCTAGAGCTACCTGGCAGCCCCATATCAGTGGAAGGATTTCCTTCAACTGGCCGAAAGACAAGGACCCCGAATCAAGACAGAGGAGGCAGGGCTGCAGACACATACACAGACAAGGTTCTAGCACGAGTTCTGACAAATAAAGAACAACTGGTCTAATATCTCACCAGTTTGGCAAGATTAACAATGTCTACATACACAACCCAGCAAGACACAGCCAACTCCCAGCAGAACCAGCTCCACGTAGGCCATATTTATTTTTGTACATTTAACACAGAGAAGACAGTCGTTTTGATGGGACTCATCTTGCCCTGGTGCACAAGACATTCAGAACCAGAGAGAACCTGCCACAGTCCACAGCTTCACGATTTCCAGCTTGCAGGGACGCGTTCTAGAGCCGGACCCAGAACATGCCACTGCGAATACGGTTGTAATCCAAGAGCTGCTCAATGGGACCTGAGTGAACAGAACAGGAGTTAGTCACTGGAGATGTAGTTAAAATCCCTGTGCTTTTCTCCATAGTCTTAAAGCAAATGGTGGCAGACCAGACTGCTCACAATCCAGAGCAGCTATGCACTAAACCAGGTAACTACAGCTAAAACCTGCATCAGCAGAACCAGCAGATACCATCTCCTGACAGAGAAACCACTGCTTGTTTCCTCAGAATACATTGGGTTTTGCACTGCTTCACAATGCTCAGTACAGCTCCACATACAGGTATGAAATACAGGGAGCCACTGAGCCACGGGAGATTTTGGCTAGTTCATTCCAACTTCCTGCTGAAAAACCATCTTCCTTTTCCAGACTGCTCTGCTTCGAGGTCCAGAGGAAACAGCTGCATGGAGGGAGGAGGGGAATCCACAACACACAGGAAGGAGGCAGCAGAGCAGAGCCGAGCTGGCTCAGGCAGGTTTTCCGATAGGAATTTGTCCTTGGCCAGACAGACATGCCAGAGCAGCACAAGAGAATCAGGTCCCTTCACTTCCCTTACATAAACCACCGTGACCCCAGGGTAAGGACACCTGGCAGACACCGCTGGGCCCACACCCAGCTATGGGGCTCCCAGTCTTAGTCACGGCTCCACAGCAAGCACAGAGATGGGAAGGCAGCCAGCAGCTCACTGCCACTGTGTCTCCATCACCTGGCAGTTGGATCTCCTGGTCAAAGTGCCTTGGCACATCCCATCTAGAGGTAGGAGGAAGCCAGCAAAGAACCAGAGTGGTTAGGAGGCCAACCAGACACATGCAAGCTGCCTGCAGCAATCTGCCACTCAGCTCTTGACCCCTTCCTGTTCTTGGAGCTACCGGGTACTAATTGTCACATGGTACTTACCAACTGCTGCAATGGCCGGGCATTTGTCATAAATGTATTTACTGCAGACGTCTCTCACCATTCTTGCATCAACAGCCTAATAATTATCAAACAAGCAATTAACAACCTTTCTAGCAGACCTGCATTTCTCAAAGTTAGAAGTTACTGTCGCCATTACATACTGAGATCATTAAAATGACAGTCAGGCCCTTCCTTGAGGGCCACCAGCACCAACTGTCCAGCTCATCTGCAAGGACAGTTCATGTTCTACACAGCACATTCTTCTGAGGGTACAGAAGACACTGCAGTCCAAAATCTGAAGCCTTCCAAGGGATGCCGTGGCTGTAAAATTACCAAGCTAGGTGCTGGCCACCTCTAAGGACACTGCAAAAGGAATTTCACGTTTTGCTGCTTAATGCAGACACACGCCCTCTTTCTGGGATGGACTGAATCCAGCCACAGGGACGCAGAATACACTGAGTCTATGCCAGAGTCTGGTGTGTTTATATCAGTGTCAGCGAGCTGACCGCCTGGACTCCGGGCAGCTTGGCTAAGAGGCAAGTAAGGCTCATGTTACTGCAACACACTAAGGCCAAAAAACACTGACACCATCCAAACCCAACCAGATACCTACAGCAATCCTGGCATCCCACTCCTCCAGAGGGATGCGGCGTCCGTAGTTCAAGAGGTGAGTTCCAATATTCTCGCACACTGGTGTAGTACCTACATGTTGAAGGCATCACATGGTCAGCATTGCATAAAGCCTTCCAAAACTGCACAGCAGATAGGAGAAACTCCAGCAGCTGAACTGGCTTCTCATGAAGTATCAGTCCCAGTTCCCACCCTAAGCAGCTCTGGCAGGCGTTACACAATACAAAGATTGCTTCACAGGCTGCCACAGTGCTACAACCCAGGTAGATCAGTCTGAGGGTCTCCATTCTGACTTCCCCAGGCAGCCGGTTATTCACTCCCAGCTACAGAACAACCACCAGTTTAGTCAGAGCTAGTTGTGAGCACAGCAGGCCGGGGTGAGCACAGCAGGCCGGTGACAGCATGGCAGGAGGGACGCAGAGCAAGAGAAAGGAAGTTTTGCTCAGTGCCTGCCAGCAGCACTGCAACGTCTAGCAGAGCTCCTGCTCCCCAGGACACACATAACCGGTAACCCCCTGCAAGCTGACAGCGGTCAATCCATAAACCAGGACATACCATCCAGCTGAGCCACCATGGCATTGCGGAGATAGTTCTTGGCTCTTGTCACCTCTGACTCTGTGGTACTGGTGCACAGACGCATCCTGGAGAGGAGATGGAAAGACCGTTAAAGCTCTTAAAGATGTTTGTCTACTCAAAACCCATTCCTTCCTCCCTTCCTCAAGCCTCTGCAGATTTAAGCTTTTATCAACATGACTTGTCTTCCAGGCTTGAGATTCATTCTCGGTCACTGCAGAGCAGCTAAGAACTGGGGAGCACTGAAGAGCAGGAGGCCAGCGCTCAAGCTCAGAGGCAGGGGATATCAGCCAGCAGGTCACATGCTGAGTGACACTCCCCAAGGTCTAAGTAGCCCTGGTGCCAGCTATAGCCTGCCCATCAGGCACAGCAGCCGGCGGTCTGCAGCACGCCATCACAAGAGAAGGCATGTCAGCTATGGCAAGCTGCTATGGAAACTGATGCTGAAAGAACAAGCCAGCTCCACAGAGTCTGTTTGGACTCCAGCTGCCAAATCCCTTCCCCCACTGTGAACTGCGACGTCTCTGGGGCAAGGGCTGCTCCAACCGCAGCACGGCTCGGCTCTGAGTCTCACATGGAGCCTCAAACCATCGCTGGGATACACATGTATACAGCAAGACGGACACAGAAGGCCCCAAAGGCTGGCATGACTCCAGCAGAGGGGCATTTATCAGCCACAACATAGCGGTCTGAAAGGCAGGAACGCTGTCTGCTTTGCTCAAGCTTAAGACAACAGAGATATGTACGCCTTTCGGGCACCTGGGAAAGCCTTGTCTCTAAGGAACGATCTCACTTGTATACAGAAAAACCAAAGCCTCAGGTGCTAATACTTGAAAGCATGAACAAGAAACCTGAAGAACCCTAAGAGATTAAAACAGCTCCTCAAAAGCCACATCCTAAGGCAACTGCAGAAATGAGTTACAGGGTCACTTTAACCAGAATGCCAGCTACCAAGAAGTTCACAGAGATGCAGCTCTCTGACAGACCTAATATGCTCCCCCACCAGCTCAGTCTCCCATGAGAGGGTCAGATCTTAAGGAGGAACTTTTGCTAAAGCTGTTACTTACCACTCCCCCTGAGCACAAAACATCATATCATCTATGGACAGAGGATCGGAAACAAAATGGAAACCAAAGAGGCCGGTATCCGAGTAAGAGGTGTTGAACGTCTGGAAGCTGTGGCAGAGATTGTGCTCCACAGCAAGCGTAGCCAGCCTGCTCGACTGATTCTGTAAATACAGAGATACCATCACCATTTCAGTCTTACAGCGGCCCCACAGCTCAAATTCTTTCCAACTGAGCTGTTTTCACAAAGACCACAGACAAGACAGAGTGGAACACTTTGCTGAAGTAAAGCTTAATTTAGACCCTTCATGTGGTCAACAGATGAAATTCACTGGTGGAAAAGCCACAGACAATGGCCTAAGAGTCCATCCAGCAAAAACATTTCCTGTCCCAGCCGCAGATGAGGAGCTGGTACACACACCACCGTAGGAGTGAGAGAACATGGGAACTGCAAGGGGTAACCCAGAGCCAGGGGTTGGCACAGTTACGCAGGTCCCGGATGAGAATGGAGGCAACACCAGGGTCTTAAACAAGTCCCACTTGCTTCGCAGTTGTAAGGCAAGCTTGCATCATCACACTGTAGACTGCTCTGTCCTGTTGCCAGCACTGCCCCCACTGAGCAGCTAGCTTGTGAGGGTAGGAATAAGCTACTGAGAACCCTTCAGCTAAACCTCTTCAAACTTAGCAGAGAAGGCTCAGTTCATCTCCCAGCATCACTTCTCAGGAGCTGTCCTGGATTAGCCTCGATTACACTTCCCTCCTACTTCCCAGACCCCTAACCATTCCACGACACCTCCCCATAAAGCACATTCACCCCGGGTCTCCATCCTACTGCACATGAAAGGGCTCCAGGCTCTCCACACCACGCTCACAAGCCTCTTACCTTCCCACCTCCAAAAGTGCGGTCGTAGCGCCCAATGATGGCATTAGCCACGTTGAGGACAACGTTGTCTGGATCGGCCCAGCCTGGTCCCTCCACAGCAAGAGCAATATGGGCAACGGGCAGAGCATCATCTCTGGCACGGATCTAGAAAATCACCAAGGATTGGGGGAACAGCATGAGCACCGCGTCTCTGTCCGAGGCCTGCTGCAGCACCAGGCTGGCCAATGGGGCACCTGAT
>WEIS01020986.1:15422-28895 GCA_013389965.1 Todus mexicanus | reverse complement strand
ACAGGTCACCCCAGGAAGTTGTGCATGTCCCCTCCCTGAACGGGGCCTTGAGCAACCTCATCTAGTGGGAGGTGTCCCTGCCCAGAGCAGGGGTTTTTGAACTAGGTGATCTTTAAGGTCTCTTCCAACCCAAGCCGTTCTATGAGTCTATGAAACAAAATGTCTGCTTTTCATAGCCTGGGCTCACTTAATTAAATTTCTGATAGGCAATGGATGTACACATAACCTGGTCCTTATGAGTACTCTGAAATCCAAGTTTGCCAGGAACTGAGCAATTGTTATAAGTAACATGTATTCAGCACGCATAACAGAGCTTTTGTGGTGCTTTCCTGAGACTATGGCAAAGAAAAATGCCACCTTTAGGACTAAATGGCTTTGCTCGTAAAAAATTGCAAGTGTGGAATTTTAATCTAATCTACTTAACTATTTTATCAACATGCTTTCAGCTGATTAAATTAGCTTCTTTATGCTCTAGAATTTAAAATCCTGTCTCTGGATGTCTCGGGTGTGAACCCAGAGTTCACCATCCAGTGTGTGTGAGAATGTACAGTGGAAATTAAGGGCTGCTCAAAATTCTGTGTAGCAAACCTGCTTCTTAATGATAGATACTTTTTTTAGGTTCACTGTGCAGTCAGGGCACATGAGATATTTTTTTTTCCCAAACCAAGTTTACTGCTGAAGGTAGCAGTGTAGCTTGCTCTAAAGCATAAATCTGCAGCCTGAAACCCTTGTAAGAACACACAATATTGCTATTGAGAGTAGTCAAGTGAAAAAATTGAAAAATCACGTATTTTTAAAGTGCTTGTAAAACCCTCTTGCCCTATGGTTTGTTGATACTTACATGTGTCTTTTTTACTTTCATTTTTCAACAACAATAATAATAATGTCACTGTAATGAATATTGTTCGGACACTGCTGATGGGCACCTGCATATGGAATGATATTCACATGCCAAAAGCCAAAAAGAGAGCAGGTCTTCGATCACCGCATCAGAACGGCACCATCTTCTCGACAAAGCCTGGAGGAAAAACATATTTTTCCCATTTACAGCTTGGGACTCTCCATGGTTTAATGCTGAAAGTAACAGTTTGGCCATTTGCTTGCCCCATGGGCTCTTTTGTCTATTGATGGAGCTTTCTGCTGTTCCATAATTAGTATCACCCGAAGAGGAAAGACTCGTATCTGGAGCACAGGCTGGTCTTGGTGAGGAGCACTTCTATACATACGCCAAAATTTCGCAGAAAAGAATTTCTAATGGATTCACATGGTCTCTACTTTCCCATCTTCTTCGTTCTCAATAGCTGTTGCTGATGAGAATATTTTATATATTCTAAGTGCATTCAAGATACTTTCAGTAGGAAAACACATTGATCTAAAGTGGATGCTTAAATTTAACCAAAAGCACAATATATAACGTATGTCTGCTGGAAGGAGGAAAAATCTAGTTCTTGGGAGACAGAGAGAATTTAATTAACATGGGTTACATCACTTACTGTGATATTCATGGATCCAAATCCAATTCTCTTTGACATACCTTTTAAAAAATCCATTGATGTGAAAAGTAAAGTGCAGCTTCGTTACTAAAACTCATTTTGAGTTGCAGCTTTTCTCTGCTACTTTGAAGTTCAGTACAGATTTGACAGGGAGCCCTACTTGGTTCCTCAACCTGGAGAACATGGACTGTGAGCTGAAAGCAACTCAAGATTGCGAAAACTGTGTCCCTTCCTTTCCACCCATCCTGCCCCTTCACTCCTCCTGCCACAACCAGATGATTTTTATCCTTCTTCAGCAATCCAGATCCTATATAAATGATAAAGTTTTATATACGTTATCAATTCAAGATGGACAGTTAGCTTTGTTATGAGCCCCTGTATCCAGCAACTTCCCTTGTTTTTGCTGCCAATATTCTGCATTGCATTATATTATATTACAGTATAGTATAGTATAGTATTTGCAGTTCTCAGCTGATACTTGGAGCAGAATTCCTCCGATTTCATTTCCCTCACTGTTTACCAAGTACATACAGCCAGGAAACATGATGATGATATCACTTAAGAGAGAAAGAAAATGCATAACAAAAATTTTGCCTTACCAGCTTACCCTTTTTCATTTGGGCTTATATGTCCCATTCTTACAAATATTCTGTAATGGTGGGACTCTCAGTGAGCAATATGAACTATGCTCACAAATTCTGGGCTACCAGTGTATCCAGCAGACAACAGAGCAGTGTAAGGCACAGCTGGTGGTACTCTCACGTAGAGTGTTAATTATGCTTAATGAACAGACTGAGGTGGAAAGCAAAAATTCACCCAATCCCAGCTTTAGTTCTCCATAGCCTCGGTAAATTGTTCAGTGAAACTATTTGCTGAGGAATAAAGGCTGCAGGAGGCTGTTGTTAATGGCAGGGCATTGTGAAATGCATATAATGCTCCTCTTGCTTTTCTATTGTTGTTTCTTTGTCTACAAAAATAAGTTGGGGTAAGGCAATTTGCTATTGTGTATATGTATCCTGACTCTCACGAGGCATCGCTGGCTGTTGCTAAAATGTGATGTGATGGCTAAAATCTATGAACGAACCTCTCTAAGGATGGCTCTCTAAGAATGAGCCTCTGTGCTCCCGAAGTCATCTTTAGCAGTGGCACAGGTTTTCTCTGTCTATAAACCAACAGAAGTGTTTGTGGAATGGAAAAGGAGAAGCCAAACAACTACCACAAGAGGATTGCCTGTTTTTCTTTTACCCACTTTCAGAGGCCCAGTTCATCTCTGCGTATGCATCAGCCACTTCCCAACTGCAATTGTGACCATGACCACACTCTCCGAGATGATAACCTATTTGCCTCTGCCTGTGCACTTGCTGCTCCTGGTTTGGGGAAGGTAAGCTGAACAAACCTTCCTGGTTGGAGCATTAATACCTGTGACTCTGAGGTGTACTTACAGCAAATATCTCCCGTGCCAATTTAAAAGCCCCAGCCTTCTCTTTTTAATCAACTGCAAAATCTGTTTATTGCTTTCTATACGTGAGTGTCTCAATGCCACACTTTAATTAACTGTGTCAGGCTTGGCTGTCATTCGACATAGGTTTTATTGGAGTAGATGTTAAATCCCATCTTTCATAACTGTGCCTTAAACACAACCGTACTGAATTATTTTAAGTAATAATTGGTCTGCATCAGCTATATTTTATTCATTTCACATTTGCTCATTGTCAGCCTCATTAAAGTCCAGCACAACTATATAACATGGTAACTTCTCCTACCACCTTGATTAGTGTGGGGAAGATCTGTCCTAAACCTGTTTGCTCCTCTCCTGGGAAAAATTCCCAGGACCGATCTGCACAAAACCAGTGTTTTTCTGAGGTTACTGCAGCTCTCTGAAAGTCATGTCTTGCTGAGGACACTTCTCCAGTGATTCCCATGGTAGCAGCACGATGTCAGCCCTGGGTATACCTTGGAGCTCACAAGTTCTTAGAAGTCTGTCTTGATCTTTCAAAGCCTCCCCCTTGCCCTGCCTGGAGGTCCGTAGCTCTATCCTATGCTCTTTTCTCTCTTCCCTTCGTGCATGACCAAGGATGCCCAAGCGTGCAGACTGCCACAGCATCCCAGGAAAGCAGCAGGTTTTCCTTCTTGGCCACCTCCAGACTCCCCAATCCTCCCTCCCACTGTTATGTCCTCCTGGCTGCACTTCATCACAAGGGATGTCATTGTTCTGGCTTTCCAGCCTGATTTAACCCACTGCTTACCCACCACCACAATTTTTTATATTCCTCTTTATAAATGCCAAGTTAGAGCTTTCTAATTTTACTGTTGTGGATCCTTGGAGAGTTTTTGGAACGGAAAAGGGTATATTTCTCTGTTGCTGTAGCTAGGAGCAGCTAGAAAACTGGAAGGGACATATCTGAGCCTCTCTTCTCTCCCCTAGCCTTATCCTGAGGACAGGCAATGCTTTCTGAGGAGACCCCAAAATACCATTGCTCTTCAGAGCCCATGGCGCAACCCCTTGAAGGGGTCTGGCCCCACCTTCCACACAGAGCAAGTCTGCTGATTTGTCTGCTAATGAAGGTGGTTTTACATCTCCAGTATCTCCATGTTTGTTTCCCTTTATGAATGAAAAAATAAAACTAAAAGGTACATTAAGTCTGACCAAAACTGCTGCAGATTTGGAGATTCTGGGGGTTTGTGTTTGATGGCAAGGCTGAGTCAATGCACACACCTGCAAATGTCCTCCAGGGCTTTCATCACAGCGTGGATTTGTGATTTAGGGATTCAAGCTCTCCTGATATTACAGATCTCTCAATGGAGGATGGGAAATCATCAGAATAAATTTGACCTCACAGGAGAGCCCCAGATGGTAGGTTATAAGGAGAATAGTTAATGTGCAGATATGTATATCCCTCTGCACCGTGATGCTGTCGCCTCTGTGATTGTACCTGAAGATTTCCCACCATTTTTAAGTTCTTTCGGAAGACTTTATGAGACTCATCTTTCTGTATAACGATATTTATTGATGAAGCTGGTTTGAACTACCTTGAAAGTGTCATGCGTTTGTATTTAACATTTAATTATTGCCGCTTTCTCAGGCCTTTGGGGCAGGATTTGTTTTAGTATTCCTATGATGCCTACTGTGAACCTAGCTACAGTTGCTTGTAATAGGAAAAGCAACAACAAAAAAAATCAGTCTTCTCTTTTTGACTTTATTGTTCTAGAAGTGACCAAAACCACACAGCTGGCAGCTGTTTATGCTGAGGAGCCGTAATACCAGACTGGTCCTACGAGTTCGCCTAGAAAGATGGTCGAGAAGCTGTCAAAATGGCTCATTTAGTGAGGAGACGAACTACTTGTGGGAAAAACCTTGCCGCAAAATGGTTTTCTGTAAAATCCTAACGACAGGCATGTGGATGTTTAGCCAAGGGATACACATCCTGAAGTCAGGATCAGGCATATTTTGAGACAACACATTAATGCCAGTGGGAGGATAGGGATGACACGTTTTATATCCTTTCTGAAAATAACTTCTCTCTCCTAGGTGCAAGCTACTGTTAGGAAAGGAGAAATGATTTTTTTTTTCTTCTTTATATTTATGTAGGATGCCTGTCCCCTGTTCCAGAGAAAGCAGAGCAAAATTTGTGGGTACCAGCTGTAACATCCTCACAGAGATGCAGCCGGCACTTCTGTCTGCCATCACATCCACAGGCTTTACTAGACAGGTGTGTACCCAGGAAAACTAATAGCTCCAAACAGTGAGCTCCATCTCACAGCTAAAATACATTGGTTTTGTGCATTCTTCCTCCCTTGCCAACATACATCATATTTTCTTCCCCCATGCTTACACTTCACTAATGCTATCAATAATGACCTCCTTCTATATATTTTTCTTTTTCATTTCTTCTGCTGTGTTCCTGGTGTTTTATCAGCACTTGCTCCTTATTCACCTCTCTCCACCCCCAGCTTCTTTCTCTGGACCAAGCACACTGCAAAACCTGTACAACCAGTAGCTCCCCATCATATTCCCAAATGCATCTAGGACTGAGGGTGTGTGACCCTGGAGGGCAGCTCTTCCCTGAATGCTGCCTTTGCGCTACTCCCCCACTAGCCCTGTCTCAAGAACAGTTTCGCCGAGCCCTCCCTTGTGCCCTTCTCAGGGACTGTGCAGGGGCAAAAGTTCAGCAAGGGATGGGGCACCTTCTCCTCCAGCCTCAACATCCCTTCACTTGTCCATGCTGGTCTCCATCCAACAATAGGAAGGTCTTAAAGAACAGCAGAGAAACATCCCCATTGAAAAGAGAGCAGAGTTTCATTGTTAATGGAAGAAGCTCATCAGCTGGAAAGTGGACAGTGAGGCATGGTGTCTCTTTCTGAAGCTAAAAGTGGGGAAACCCACTGCTGCTTCTCCATAAAATTGTACCTATATCCCAGGTGCATCAAAAGGGGCTTGTCACATGTGTATCCCACTTGTAGGCATTGGAGTACAAGCTGAGCTGCTGTCAAAGCTGCACATTTTCCAACGGTGTGGTACTTCAATGGCACCTTTGCCTTTCTGCCTAGACTTTTATTCCTATCCACCCTGCAGCTCTTTATCCAAGTGGGAAGAGCCATCTGCAAGGCCAATGCTGAATGTTCTGATCTATTTTCAGCAGCTACGGTGTAAGATGCAAATGTCCTTTTGTTGCACAACACAGTATATTAAGCAGTAAAGGCTCAACGTTCACTTTGATCTAATCCCTCGATAAAAGTACGAAAATAGGTCCCTACCTGCATGCATAGCGCTCTCTTCGATCCTGAATGGGGATGGAACCCTGCTCCCTCCTGCCTCTTACAGCAGGGCTGGAGACGAGGTGTCTCCTCACCCAGCTCTTGTGCCCAAGCTTTGACAGGGCTGTCATACCTCTCTGGACAGGGACAAACCAAGCCATGAAGTGGATTTATTTACTAATTTATTAAGGCAGAAGCTGATGGCTGGAGTCCAGAGCTCTCAAGAAACCATTTGCTGCTGTCTGGGATAGAGCTCATTTCTCCTCTTCAGGAGCTGCTGCAGCGCCGGCCCAGTCTCAGCTTAGTCTCTCCCTGCTGCTGCTGTGCCGTGATTTTGGGGGTGTGTGTTTGTTGTTATTTATTTGGTTTCTTTTTCTGTAGCAGCCCAGCTGGAGACGTAAGATAATATCCAAAATAATTAAGCACTGTTCACAATACAGCTCCTGCTCCGAGACATCTTCAAGGGGAGGTGTGCGAACGGGAGACCTGTGCTTCAGAAAGCTGACAGCCGAGGCGGACATGAGAAGAATTATAGGCACTCAACAAACATTAAAAGGACAATAACACACTGGCTTATGGCTATTTATTTTTTATGAGCGACTTTGGCAGTATTTTGTTTGAAGTTTTGATGGCCATATGTTTTCCAGGGAGGCACAGCGCTGTTTGTAAACTGTGCTATAATTGAAATTGAATTTTTATGAAATCTATGTGAAATATGATAACACATTAAAATACTCTCCTTTGGAGAGTTTCCTCATTGATTTTTGTTGCATTAAATCTGTTTACACATCAAAGGGAAATATTGCATTCTGCCAGTCTTCATTTCAGTCACACCCTTCCTTTTGTTTCCTGGAGACTCCACATGGCAAAGCAAAATCCCCTCTGTTCAGAGCGCTTCCAGCACTCACGCTTCTTCTAGTGAAATGACGCTTTACACTGTAATTGGCCTTCCTTCTCCCATCTGCTTAGCGAACCAGGAACTTTACGATGTCGTTTTCTTCCTTCATCTTTTCAACAATTCAACTATGTTTATACGCTGGGACTAATCCTGCCCTGTTGAAAGTATATGGGATTTGATGGCTGACTTCACTAGAATCAGAATCAGTCTGTGGAGGTACCTGCTGTGGGCAGAACCTGTAGTTGCGGTACACACAGTCATGGCTCAGATCACTCCAGAGGAGCTGTGCTGATTTATCTAAGCATCTGTCCCTGGAAAAGTTTTTTTTCTTATGGCAGACATACTTTTACATTCAACTAGTATATTTTATCCCAGGCTTGTCAGATGTTGCTGTAAAGAACTGAATTTTCTTTAATTTTTTTGTGTGTGAAAATAATGTTTTGTGTGTATGTGGGTATGTGTCAAACTGTTTTATATGCTGCTGAAAAGTGTATGCAAAGAACAGAAATGGTATAGGTGAAAGGAAAGCATCAGTTTATTTTTCGCCTGGGACTAAGGAAGGCTTACAGACTGAATCCATCTTAATGACCCAGTTAAAATAACTAGACCCATAACTAGATCTATGATGATAAACCTTCCCTTGCTTTACTCACAAAACTCTTTGTTGGAGCATCAGTGCTGCAATGAGCCTGGTTGTATTGTCCAGTCCAGACTTTGTGGAGCTGGGACAAAGATCTTTTTCAGACCAAGAGAAAATGATCTATTTTGATGTTTTTCCCTGTCACTGTAGGGATAATAGCTAAATGCTATCACTAGCGCCTGTTGGATTTGCCTCTGAGTTAAAGCTGAGCTTTAGCCAAGCCTTATTTTTGTTTCTCCTCTGCTGTTTGCAAAATTGTGCTGTTTTTAATTCTCCTCCTCACACTTGACTGACTTTCATTTTCCTCTGTTATCAGAACATAAAATGTGCTGTACTCAGTTAGACCCTGAGCCCACCAAAGCTGACCCTGCACCCTACCCACAGAGCCTCCCTCTGCTCTCAGATGTCCTCCTTGGCAGACATCCATGGAGTGGTGGGAGGCACCTGTAGCTGTCTGCACTGCCTGGAGCATGGGATTACATTGCCTTTATTATCTTTGCTTCCATGGTGTGGCTACAAATGCTCTTACTGATGAAGAAAATGATTTAACTGTTGTTAAAATCCAGCAGAGGCATAGACCATCACGGCCTTCTGGGTGGATAGACTCAAGCTGTCAGCAGGTTACTTGATATGTTTTCTCTTTGTTTTTCTTGGCTGTCTTTGTGTTGGTTAATTTTTCATGTGTTAAAAAAAAAAATAAAAAATTGGTTAAGACAAAGAGCATCCAGAGAAGAGGTGGCTGAGGCCTGGCTATGGGACTACTTTCTCTGGCTTGATGTAATGATGATGTTTTTGATGTAATGATGATGGCTTGTAAGGATAGAATGTGAAATTAATAAAATCACAACAATATGTATCAGTTTTTAGAGGCATTTAGCACCTGGATACTGAGGGTGCTCTGAAAATGGCTGTCCAGGCACTAAAAAATTAGTTCCCAGTCTATGTGTAAGATCTATTTGCAATGAGAATGAGCTCCTCAAATGTTACAAACGTTTACTTCTGGGAAAGTTCCTTTAAGGAACAACAAAGTTAACACAGCCACATATTTAATTCATTTATTCATATCATAAATTAGTGTTCTAGAAACAGCTTGTAAGGTGGCAAGGTAAATTGATATCCATTTTCAACTCATTATGTCTTCAAGGCCTAAATTTGACCCTCCGTGAACGCCACGGTCCACTGGCCCCAGCAGTTTCTTCTCCCTCTCCCCTCCTTCCCATGTACATGGCAATGTGCTTGAGGTGAGAAAATTTAAGATTTGGGAGTAAAATTTCTTCCAGAGCCTGGGGAAGACTGTGGTAGCTTCAGCGGACCACTTCTTCTAAACACAGGCCTCTAGCTCAAAGGGGGCAATTTTGTTGCACCTCAGCGGGGTGAGATGTCTGGGTGATCACCTCACACCTTATAAAGAAAGGTGAGGTCTACTGTGCCTGACTTACTGCTTGAAGAGTGGAAATAGAAAGGGGGAATGTATTTTAAAGCTAAGCCACAGCTTTCACTAAATACAAGTTGTGGCACAATGCCCAAGCAGGTGCCTATGTATGTGTGTGAGGGATTTACACTCCTAACCCTTCTAGGATATCTAGGATGTAACCAGGGAACCATCTCATACCTCAGAGATATGGATGGTATATGTATGGTATATCTCTGCTTCCCAGGGCAGGTGTGATGGGACCACCAAACCAGCTCACTCTGAGATAGGGCTGCCCTTGCCTTCTCCTCGTTGTGAGCTTCCAAGAAAGAGCAGAGTGCTTTAATCTGTTAGTTTTTCCTAAGGTTCAAATTTCTCTGGTTACTTTCTAAACAAGAAAAATATCAAAGAAACAAGCTGAGACAGAGCAGAAAAAAAAAAAAAAAAGTTTCTGAATATCTTTTTCTCTCTTCCCTGCCATGCACTTGCAGGTCTATGCTGGTTTGTGGGATTTGCTTTGCTTGACTCAAAGTTTCAGAGCAGCAGCAAACTGTGCAGTCCTCTCTCTCATCCCCAGGCAGGTTTATTTTGCTTGTCTCCTCTGAGGCCAGGCTGTTGTCTCCCTATGTTTTACCACAGCTTCTCTTCTTGAGCTACAGGCTCCCCATCTGTGATTTTTCTCTACCATACCCACCCACCATGCAGCATGTAGGGCAGGTGGCTCCAGAGCACCAGACCTTGTGCTGTCTTTCAGCCTCGGTGCATGTGGGTGCACTTGCTCAGCTCCCTCCTTTATTGGTCTCTAAATAAACTGGAAAAGAAACAAATGAAAGCTGTAGCCTGGAAGAGTAGGTAGGAGCAAATACAGAGAGAGGAAAAAGAGATTAAAATGAGAAAATAAGAAAAGAAAAAAAAAAGAAAGAAAAAGGTAGGAGAAAGTGGTGGAAAAGGGCAGGGCAAATCTGTAAATCAGAATAGGAAGGCATATTTAAAAGAGGTTGTGATGCCCCAGATGTTGTGAGACCAGGTAGGGAGGCAGGTTGTGCTGAGCAGGAAATTACAGTTGGTGTGTGCTGCGAGCAGAACTTTTAAACAGCTTACCCTAGTGAAACAGCATGCACATTTTGTATTAAAAATTAATAATAGCACCTCCTCTTGTGACAAATTATTCAATAACACCTTAAGAATTGCTGGGGCTGAAGATATAGAGCACCACTTCCCCTTTCCATATGCCAAACCCCAGCGGTGCAGGGGAGCAGGCTGCACACCCTGTGCCATTAAATCACACAGCACCCTCGACCTGGGGATGCCTGGGGAAAGCAGAGATCATCTTAGCACGGCCAAGCAGCAGGGCAAACTCCTCCTTCTTCCACAGATTCTGACCATGTCCCAAAGAAATAAGAATAATCTGTATTTCTGATGCGGGAGGGGATAAGGGAGCAGAGGATGGATGTTTTGTTTCTGTACGGATACTAGGGGTGTGTGCATGCACATATAGATAAGTGTGTATGCGTATGGAAATATATGGCGCGCATATAAAAAATTGGTGTAGATAGGAGTCAAGACATAGATTAACTATGTTAAAAGTAATGCTTGTTCTTTCAGGGTTACCTCCACAGCACTCATTCCCATTCAGGAGGAGATGGCAACCCTGGGAAGGGCTTGTCCTGCATGTTTTTATGGGGTCCCCTGTGGTTACCAGCACACTGTCCTGGATGTTCTGCCTGTCCTATGCTCACCTAGAAGCCAGGTAAACCCTTGGAGTCTATTTCTGGGATTTGAATATTGGCCATAATAGATGCATAAAATATTTTATTCACGCTTAGAGTAAATAAAACCGTATTTAATGGTGTTCTGTCACTTTATTCTTATGGACCTCAGTGAAATCAGTGGGTCTGTGTCACTGATGTGTTGTCCAGTGCTTCAGATACTACAGGGGAGGTTGCCGTGGCATTAGAAATGTTCATTTTGAAGAAGAACAACTTGCTTATCCAATTGCAGCTGTTCTAGGGATATTCCACTGCTTTTGGTAATATGCTTCAATTACAGTTTGAAGGCTCAGCACCTGTGGTCAGGCATGTGGGCATCTGGGGCAAGTATTTGGGTGGGAATGGGTCAGCGTGGTCGTAGTCAACACTGAAGCAGGATCAGTGCTGAGAACTAGGATGCACAGAAATCCTTGCATTTCCTGCATGAAACCTGGCATCGGTTAATAGTGAAGCAGTGTTAGACCCAAGAGCCGTATAACAAAAATAGTAACGGCATTTCACAAGTGGATTAATTAGCTAGTCACGTTGTGGGTGATAGTAAATATATGGCTGGTTAGTTTTGGCATTAGACAAAGTAAATGTAGACACTAATAAATAGCTCTACATTTCTGCCAAAACTCTGATGTTAATTGTAGATTATGTGATGCACTCGTTAAAACGAAACCTATAATACATGAGCTGTTTTTCTCTTAATTAAAAATACTGGACAAAGTATTTATTACGTTATGTGTCTATTTATAAACTGAAGAAAATGTAATAGCTGACAAAATATATTTCATTTTTTATGTAAAGATGGAAACACCGGTCTATACTATGATCACATTGTCAAATTATATTTTATTTTTTTTTAATAATCCTTCCTGCTTTGTTTCTAGGTATCTCTTAAGCTTTCAAATCTTTCTATAACTATGTTCAAAATAATATTTAGCATAGAGAAAAACACTAAATATTTCATGGCATAATTAAATCTTATTAATGTAATTGTCTGTAGAGTTCATATTAAAAATTTACAAGGACCTTTTTCCTTTTCATTAGAAGTTATAATTTCTTATGAATTTCCATAAATGTTTTGAGCTTAATCCTCAGCTGCTGGAAGGATTGGAAGATTTCTCAGTTTGATGTTGAATCCAAGTTTCTTTACTTGTATTTTTCTTTTAGCCCTGCCAGAGACCTTTTTTTCATGGAATTACTACTCATGTAATTAAAGTACAAACAATTAAGCATCTACTGTAGCAATTGTGGATCTAAACTCTGGCATGTAATGTTTTCTAACTTGCAGCTTTCTATTGTTTCTCTTGAGCGGACTTTTTTAAGGACTGGATGCTTAGTTTCTTAGATTTCTGCACTGTGCTGTATGCAAGGTATGTACAATGTTAATTCAAAAAGAAAACTCTCTACACAACTAACAACATTTCATAACCTGAGCATTTCCATGCAATTCCATGTTACTGTCATTTGTAACACCAAAAAATTGTATCGTAGTCTATGGATACACAGAAATAAGACGTAGTTACCAATCATTGCAATGCACTGCTTTCCCTACTTGTGTTTTGGAAAACTTTCCTCTCCACCTCAAGCCCTCTGCTCCAAATGTCCCTTCTGCTGCAGTCAGAATCAATATTTCAGTCGTTCCCTGAAGACTGACATTTCTGTAGGTACAGGCACTGCATACTGAATGCTCCATACTCACTATTCCTTGTCTTTAAAAATTTTGTGTTGTTGGATTGAAAAAAGCCACCACAATTCCCTCTAAGCAGCATGAAGAGAGCACGTTTCTGACTTTCTCTAATTTCCAAGACCTTTTTAATGAAATTGAAATCCTTATGAAGTTGTCCTGAATCCATCAAATATTCATCCGAATGGTTCTGTTTATTGGCATTTCAACATTAGCATATTGGTCTGTTAAAATTCATGTAGCCATCCATCTGCCTAGTGGCTCCACATCTAAGCAGACTTCTACTCAGCCGCTAGTACCATTAAAATCAGCTTTTTCACTTGAACTTGCTTTCATTTAAGCCACTGCTAGCGTAGAAAGGAGCTCATTTAATGATGCTTTTTCACCTTTTAGGTTAGCTCTGAATGCATCATTAACAGAAAGATGTTGACTAATTTGGAGGGAGTTTAGAGAAAAGCTATAAAAATGGTTAGCAGGCTGGCAAAGCGTGTACTATGCAGGAAGATGAAATGAGCTATCAGTGTCTAGACTGGCTGGAAAACCATGATTAGAAAGTTTTAAAGGATATAAACATGGATAGCGGAAGAATTCGGTGTGTTAAAACTATAATGAAGAGTTGACACTGGTTATGTGTGGACCAAGTAGATAATCACTCTTTAGCTGTTTACAGTGGCCTGTTGGAGGTGGTCAGGACACCGCAGTGCCAGGGGACAGCCCAAAGGATCTCAGGAGCTCTTGCCTAGTGCATGAGTGTGTGGTTTAGTACTTAAATAGGGAAAAATGCTGCCAAAAAGCCAGAGAAAAAGCATGAATACAAGGGGAGAAAATCGCC